>PPHD01015403.1:0-16120 GCA_002909625.1 Bambusicola thoracicus | reverse complement strand
CAAAGGGAGGATCTCCAAATAGAGATCCTTCCTCCTGGAGAGTCAGCCCTTAAATGGGGGCGAGGAGGGGTGGAGCATGGCTCCACCCCTTCCAATCACTCAGGTGAAACTGCATTCACCTGTGCCCCTGCGGCTGACTCAATGCTTGCCTCAGGTGGTCAATCAGAGGTTCAGGCCATGATTCAACAGTTCCCATACAGCACCCAAGAATAATTTTATTGTACACAAGCTCAGTAGTGCAGCATGTTATCTGAGTTAGTTACTCAGCAAGACTATTAGAATCCAAGATTCATACCTTTCAGAAAGATTGTCACTTAAAATTAATCTTTCATTAAAGATACATAAATATATACTGCACTTTGACAGCCAAGTCTTATTTCCATGCTGTTATGGCTAGAGCAAGTAGTATTAGATGGAAAAATTATGTTGTTAGAAAGTAAGAAGCAAAATACAGATCTTAGCCGTATCCTGGGCCTACAGATAGGTACCCAAAAGGGAGAATCTCCAGAGAGAGACCCTTCCTCTTAGGGAGTCAGCCCTTAAATGGGGTCTAGGAGGCCATGCTCCATCCCTTCCAGTCACTGAGGTGAGATTGCATTCACCTGTGCTCCTGCGGCTGACTCAGTGCTCGCCTCAGGTGGTCAGTCAGAGGTTCAGGCCGTGATTCAACAGTTCCCATACACAAACCAACACCTCGCATTCATCAATCTTGATGGCATCCCAGTGGGTTTCATTAAATTATCTAGGAATGGTTTTCTTTAGGGAAAAACATCCACATTTATTGGGAGTCCCTCATTGGCAGCATTTGGTTCTCCACTTTGTGTGACATTCCTGGTCTCTAAGCACTTGTAGGACAGGTAAGTTACAGAACGCCACTCCCTTACTGGGACACTGTAAAAGCAAATACTCAAACAACTTGCTCTCAGCTATTCTTGGGTTGAGGGTCTCATTGGTAGAGCCAATGATCTGGTGGGATTTCCATCCTGCCACAGATTTAGGCCTCACATAGGTGGTCCTTTCACAAATCCTTGTGTGGGATCTGCTAGACTGATGGCAGAACCAAAGTCTTCTGTGCTTTAACACTAATATCTCAGCCACTCTGAGCTGAAACCCAACCCAAGGCAGATTCCGTGACAGATGTGGATGCAAAGGTTTGGGCTTCAGTAAAGAAAAAAACTACTTTAAAGACTGGCCTTCAAGACTTGGGGATGCTCAGAAGTTTCAAAGGACAGATTAGGTGTGCAGCCTCAAAACAGCCTTTCAGGAGCCCTCCAAGCTTTGTTTTTTGTTTTTTTTTTCCTCCATCAAAAGGGAATAGAAGCTGTTTATTTCAGATGTAGCATGGGAGGGAAAGAAAAGGACAGAGTGCTAAAGCCTTCCTGTGTGGAAAAGGAGGTTGAAAAGAAATACAAGACTTATCTGCAAGGTTTATGATCATTTCTGGCTTCCTCTCATCCTGCTCCAAGAGCTGATCAGGCTACAACCTAACCCTCCACGTTGCTCTGTTTTACACTCTGCTTTCCACTTCCTTGCATGATTCCCAGAAATAAGCACTGCAAAGCACACTCTGACATTGCCTCTAAAGCACCTTCTGCTGGGAGCAGTGCCAGGCAGCATCTTCCACATAGCTCCAGGGCCACTGAAGATGCCTTATTTTACGAGAGCACATGAAAAGGGATTTAGCACGACAGAATTTGGTCCCAGTAGAGAGAAAGTTTCAGAAGTTTGAAATCAAATGATTTTAAGTGCCCCGAGATGGTGTTTCAAGGGGAAAAACCAACAACAAAAACAACCACCTCAGAGTTTTTAAAAAATGTGTGTGTTACTTTGACAGCATCCCCTCCAACCTTCCATTTTATGCATCAGATATTAAAAGAACTCGTGCATATATATTAAGGCTAAAGAAATCCACATCTCTACTATTTTAGCCTCACCAGACTAAAGACATTCACCCGGGACATTCAAAATACAGCATGCAAAAGCCTTGGGAAGAGATATTTAATTGCAGCTGCAGTTTCCATTTCCACTCCAGCTGTCTCTACTTGATTACAGTAGGGCTCAGGAAAGAAGGGGAATAAGATCACAGGGACGCCCAGGCTATTTCTAGCTCTCTCAGCACCCAGCAGCCTAAAGGAGTGACATGTTGGGAGAACCAAAGGGCTGAGCTATAGTTCATATCTAAAATATAGAAAACTTATTCTTGCACACTTTTTCCATGGCCTCAAGAACAAGTTACTGCTCTAACTCTAACCGTACTTGCAACCCCAACTGTACTGCTGTATCCAATCAATGTGTGGCAAACCTCACTTCTTGCATAGTCAAATTAGGACTTTTCAACTATGCCAAAGGACTCCAGCTGGAAATGCTCTTTAGATGGGTTGCAAACCATGTGCTGCCATCAGCACATAACTCCTCCCAGTGCCATAGATCATCTCTTGGCTCAAGCCATTGAGATCTTGCTTCACAAGTCCATTGCTCCACCTGAGGTGCCTCTTCATTTCTGCAGTTAACTTGGAAGCCAGGAATAACTGAAATATATAAAGAGAGATTGCTAGCTGGCTTGATATCTTCGCCCTGATATGAGCTCTGCCTTAATTCTCTACCCACTGCTACTTTTATAAAATGCATTTGTCTCTCAACATCTTGCTACGCACACTTTCTCCTCGGAAGCCAATTTTAGTTCTAAAGAAGCTGTCTTAGCACAAGGCCCAATGACACGTCTCAGCCAAGTCCGGAGCTATAATTAAAACTTGTATGGGAGGAAGGTAGGTGGCATCAGACTTCCAGCTGCTCTTCTTAATATATTGCTCCTGTCTGGTGCAGAAGCCCATGTGCAGTACAAACAGCATGCTCCTGCTCCTTCCCACCCTTACCTTTGAAGAAGGAATGCTTGCTAATTGGCGGTTAACCACTTCTTCCAGTGGTGCACGTAGCAAGTGGAAATCTGATTGCTATCCTTGTGATAGCAATGTTGCATTCACTTCCAATCTATGCTGCAAGTCTCTGACAAGTTCTATTTTGTACAACCAGAGGGAACATGAGCCAGCAGCATGCTCAGGTGGCCAAGAAGGCCAAGGGCACCCAGGGATTCACTGAGGTTGCCAACTTTTGCAACTGCATCCTGTGCTTCTCCCCTTTTCTTCTCTCCCTTCTGGCTGCAAAGAAGCAAGGCTTTCTATGCTCTGAAGAAATAGCTCTGAGCCCTTAATGTTTGCAAGTAAAAGAAGATGAAATTACAGGCTTAAGAGAGTTTCTGAATTTCTTTGGAGCTTCCCCAATAAAGATCCATTCTCTCACCCCTGTGCTGTTGACGCTTCAGTGTTGATGCAATAAATAAGTGAGCAACGAAGGGGAGCTCAAGATACCAGATTTAAAGCACATAAAATGATACAGCTAGAGCAGATAATCTCTCACCAGCTACATTAGGCATTCCAAGTTAGATTTTTTGGGTTGTTTTCTCTTACTCAAGCAACTTGACATCTGCACAGGCCGGAGAGTGGGAAAAATAACCTTTGTGTCATGAAAATCATTAAACATTAAGCAGTGTCATTAAGTGTTTCACACCTGCAAAGCAAATGAGAAATCACCTGGCTGCTCAGTTTTACTGAAACCTTTGTTTGCATCCAGATCCCAACACTCATGGTCAGCTGTTAATATGGGCAAGAGCCAAGAGGACAGCAGGTCTTTACAATGGAATTGATAAGCATAGTTAAGAGCCTTACCTGTGGTAGTAAAGGGAAAGCATCCTTCTGAATGAAGTATGCTGTTTCCCTCCTTTATCTGATAACCACCAGGTCTTCTGCCTGGATAGGTCATTAGGTGGAAGTCCAGGGAATGGCTATCGAGTTGGGAGAAGGTTCTGTATATTTAAAGTCAATTTTCTCTTAAATCTGCAAGCTGTAACATTATTGTTTCCTTAGTGGTCCATTGCTCTTTCAATTTTATTTAGTCCCTTAGCCCCATCTAGTGCCAAAGTGAAATAAAATGCCTTATTCTTTCAGCAGCCCAAGCCTGGTCCTCACAGCCCATCCCAAAGAACCAACAGTTTGTTTCCTGCCCAGTTCACAACAGTTGTGTCTCCAGGTGGGGATTTCTGCTCAAGCAGCACCCCAACCAAAAAGAATCTGCAGCCCGAGCTCAGAAAAACTTATCAGGCAAAACATGGTTATCAAGTGTTCCCAAGGCAGTTTGCAAACAGGAAGATTGAGACCCCATCTGCAAACAGTATCTGCATTACAGATGGGTGAATAGTAACAAGAAGACTTCCCCAGAGCTAACACTGATTCCAGCAGCTTGCCTTCTCTTCCCATGGCTGCTTCCAGCAGGAGAGAGAAGAGTACTACGTTGTGCTCAAAGCTATTATCCTCAGATACTATCGGAATTCGTGATTCCTTTTTGACAGTGATTTCATCATTTTTAAATGTATTTTCATTTCAAAACTTCCCCGGAGATCCTCCCTGAGACAAATCACCTTTACAGAGATGTCTCAGACCATACCTTACAAATGATGAACAGCTTTCTGTAGAGCTTCCTGAGAGAGGAAAACCAGCTTAGTAAATACAATCTGGCAATATTGCTGCAATAAACAGGTTCTTAACTCTGTCTTCTCCAAAGCTTATGACATATAAAACATTTTCTTGCAAGTCTAAAGGAAGAGCAACGTGAAGCATTGGGTTTTTCACTTTGTGTTAATCACAGCAGAGGTAAACCTGAACTACTTTCAGTAAGTGTCCTTTCTTAAAAACATATCTTCTCAAAGGAACATTTGAAAGCTATTTGAAAACAGTGCTTCTGCTCTCCTTTCCATCACCTTTCCTTAAGTGCAACCAAAAATTAGATCAAGAGGATGAAAGCATTGCATTTGAATTGTATTAAACTGGGATCAAAGCCTACACTCTCATGTTTGCTGAAATGTTGCTGAGCAGTAACACAAGGAGCTTTAGACCTTACAACAGTCCTAACTTTTGTTTTCCTGCACTGAATGTCAGATCAGATCACCTGTTATCAACCTCTGCTGCCACGCTGATCTTTCAACTCTCCCACAGCAAATACACACGGCAGCCAACAGCCAAGGGAATTCAGCAAAAATACCATGTGTGATTTACACCCCCCCCAATCAGGAATTTGGGCTTTTCATTTGGGAGAGTCAGGGAGTCCATAACTGGAATTGCACTCTAAATAAATGGTGCTGTGAGCCTTGCAGACCTCTGGGTCCCAGTTACCCAGCTACTGCATCAGACTTCTCATAGCCGCACTGACTTGCCATTACTTAGCATGGAAACAAATGCACTGTGCATTGGATAATTCCCAGCATAATTTAAGCGCTAATTAAACAAAATGGATTTTTATCATGAATCTTAAATATTTACCCAGTGCAAGAAGCATCCCTTAAGAACTGAGGCTTTACTGCACATTCATTTAGGACCACAATAGTGTTACAATATTGTGCATTACCTTACTTGATAATCTTGATGAGGGCATTGAGTGCACCCTCAGTAAGTATACCGTCAGCACCAAGCTGAGGGAAATGTCCATCTGCCTGGGGGAAGGAAGGCCCTACAGAGGGACCTGGACAGGCTGATCGATGGGCTGAGAACAATGGGATGTGATTCAACAAGACCAAGAACTGGTCCTGCAGTTTGGTCACAACAACCCCATGCATTGCTGCAGGCTTGGGGCAAAGTGGCTGGAAGGCTGTGGGAAGGAAAGGGATCAGAAGGTGTTGGTCACTGCTCAACTGAACGTGAGTCAGCAGTGTGCCCAGGTGGCCGAGAGGGCCCTTCACTACAAGAAAGACATCTAGGCCTTGGAGCGTGTCCAGAGAAGGGCAATGAAACCGTGAGGGGTCTGGAGCACAAGTGTCATAGGGAGCAGCTGAGGGAACTGGGGTGGTTCTGTCTGGAGAAGAGGAGGCTCAGCTCAGAGGAGACCACATCAGTCTCTCCAACTCCCTGAAAAGAGGTTGTGGCAAGGGGGGTCGGCCTCTGCTTCCAGGTAACAGCAGTACGATTAGAATGGCTTCAGGTTGCACCAGGGGAGGTCCAGGTTGGGTATTAGGAACAATTTATTCTCAGAAAGAGTGACAGTGCATTGGCACAGACTGCCCAGGGAGGTGGTGGGGTCACTGTTCCTGGAGGTGTTCAAGAACAGTGGAGATGTGGCACTGAGGGAAGTGGTTTAGAGGGCATGGTGGGATGGATTGGGGTTGGACTTGGGGATCATAGAGGTCTTTTCCAACCTTAATGGTTCTATGAAATCGATCACAAATAGGATCCTGCTAATGTTTGTATCTTGACTTATAAATAACTCATACGATTCACTTCAAGATCTACCCTATGGGAAAGCCATGTTTGCTGTGCAAGCTGAGGCTTCACTTCCAGGTGTTTTGCAGCCTCAATTTGACACATATTTGAGGTAAAATTGCAGTACATTTGATCAAGACTTGTGCCCATATATGTGCTGGGATACACTGTAAGAAAGCTGATGAGCTGAAAGTCTGCTTAAAAGAATCAGATGATAGTGAAGGAATACTCCAAGGTTGTGTATAACTGTAGGCTAATATGTAGTGTAAACATGTTAATATTTAATAATATTTAATGCAAAATCAACGTGTCTGTGCTCTGCTAACGTGAGCTAATGCGTTACGGTTGACAGTGAGGTTTTCCAAGAGCCCTTTCTACAAAGAGAACATTTCCATAGCAAAGCTTAAAATCTGTAATAGTTGTTAGCAGGAAAGGAGACAAGTGCATGCATGGGGAAGTGCCAGAGTGTGTCAAGAAAAAAAGACACCAAGGTAAGCAACCTTCCTAAGGGTAATAAAAATGCTGTTTTTAGCAATTGTGGAAGCCAATATCAAGAACAACAGGGAAAACCTCCAACTAAGGCTTTTGCACGATGTCAAACAGTGCGTTAGCAGGCAGCAGCACCGCTTTCATGCCTTGTGACAACTTAATCCCCACTGGAAGAACACAAAAACTCTGGAAGAGGAAATCTCGAAGACTGGATTCAAACCCAGGTGAAGGGCTCATGCCTTGCGCGGATTCAGCTCTTCTGTAAGTTGGTATTTGCACAACACGAGTCAATGTAGGGTTGGATGGTAGATGGGCAGTGGGACACCAAAGCCGATTTTCAAACACTAGGCACATTTCTTATATATTAGGAGCATGTAGACAGAGCTGGTTGTTTATATTTGAGTATCTAGCACATTAGCTGCTTAAACCTTCACAAGCACATCCCCTATGGCTCACTTTCAGAACACTGGGTTCAAAATATGAAGAGAAGCAATGAAGCCAGGGCTACAATAAGGGGTGAAAATCTCAGCTGCAGTAGATGACACTGTAAAAGCACAGCAAAAAAAAACCCAGCAGAATTCCCATGATGCACACTGTAATTTTGAAAAGTGAGTGAAAACACACACCGATGCCTGTTTTCTTGCATGTAAAAGTATCCTGCCTCTAAATAGCTTCATTAAGTGGACATAAGAAGACTGTGCTAGACGTTCTTACAGGAATGAAGTCAGGCACATGAAAATAGAGGCAATAAAGTATACGTCAAAAGATAAATTGTCTCACTTTGGAGACATCTAATGAATCAATCAGTGCTTAAATCCCAGTGCTTAAAGGAACCAGAGGGCAAAACACTGATATATGCCATGGACTTCCCAGTCAAAAACAACCTGCAAATGTAATACCAGATGACAGGATAAAATGGATTTACAAAGTGAACAGCCTTGTGATCTGGAGTGACCACCAGCCTCCCCAGCCTTTCATAGCAAAACCTTTCTGACACCAAGGAAAGCATGATGGATCTTTTACAGCATTCAGCTGCCTCTTGAAAGATGTCAAAAGCAACCTGAGCCGGTTCATCTCACTGCAGTGCAGAGTGATCAGAGGGGCTGAGGGGATTAAGGAGTGAGGCTGGTGCAGTCAGGGGTGCTGTATTTCGGGAAGATAAACTGAACATCGGAAGCAGTGATTTAAAATCATTAAAGAGGGCGAGGGCAACCTCTAAGGCAATGTGAGGGGGAAGCAGAAGGAAGGGTTGCAGTCAGATCAGAGCAGGCAGTGTGTGCTGAGTGCATCAAGGAAAATCCCCATGGTGAAGGTGACAGCCAAGGGCTCCAAGCATCTTCCAGGCATGGAATCTCAGTCCCATGTATAAAACAGTGGCATGATTTATCAAACCTACTTGTATAAACCTAAACAAATGCATATTGCGAAGCGTTTTGTAGAGGTAAGCATTGTTACCCCCAGCTGGGCAGATGTGGAGGAGTTATTTGTTCAACAGTACCCAGGTGTTATCACAGGATGCAGCTTCTTAAACCAAGAACCAAATTCACCTGGGTTACTTGGAATCAATGGCGGCAGCAATGGCCTCATTATGCTGTGCTGTATTCCTCATTTTAAAAAATAATTAAACACAGGAGGGTATTTAGTGCCAACACCCTATGGCAGAAGGCCATCTTCAGAGCTGGGAGGAAAATCAAATTAAGTGAAAGAGTAATGAAAGCCTATGCAAAATCACAGAGCCCTGCAGCAAGTATAAGAGCTTTGCCTACGCAGGATCTGCCCCATTTAGCCCTTATAAACCTTCTCATCGCCTCCTAAAAGAAGTACCAGGATTTCCCAAATATGGCACATAAATACAGTGTCTCATCATGAAGTCCATTTCAATCTCAGTATGTCTCATCATAAAGTCCAGTTCAATCTCAGTATACCATTTAAGGGCATATAGATCAGAAGGAACTGTGGCTCCTTCCAGCTACATGATGATCCAGGGGAATTAAAAAAAAAACAAAGACCAGAAAAACCCAAGAGTGAAAACCCTATGGGCTAAGCATGTTTCAGTCCTGGGTCCCACTTAATCCAAAGAATCCCAACAAAGCAATCAATCCTCTGAAACAAGTCCTGTATTTATTTCCCTCACTGAAATGGCAATCAGAATGGAAACACTGAAGGCCTAATCAAAGTGGGAAATCACTCTGTTCGTAGCTAGAACTTGGGAAATGCACCCAGGGCCTTCCTGCTCAGTCCAAACTCAAGGCCCAAATTGAAACTTGGAAAATCAGTGCGAAATTTCAAGGCAAATGGGCCTGTCCATCTCTCAGCACCCATACAGTAGTGATAACGCTTGGGAGACTTTGCACTTCCAAACACTAATTACAAGAATGTGATGGATGCACCGCCTGAATTAAATTTACAGGAACAAGAGCGTACAGAAGGGAAAACAAACAGAAAGTGGGAGGAGGAATTAATGATGGATTTAATGAAGAGAAATCAAAACTCAGTTGTTGTTTTGGGAGGAGAAAGTAACTTTTAATATGAATGCAGAACTAGCTGAACAGCATCAAATTGATGTCTAACCTGTCGGAGCTAGAGTCATAAATTACTATTTTCCATGATTTATTTTTTCCTTCTAAAGCAAATACTTCATTCTGTTCTGCTTCAAAGCCACATTATTTAAAAACAACTTAAAAATATCAGTGTAATGGGCTATAGCATAGACATTTATAGAATGCAACATTTTGTGATGAGGCATTTAGCTTCCTAGAAGTAGTAAGGAGCAGAATTTTTTAGTAAGAGGTGTATTTTCCAAGCAATTAGGCACAGGAGCCTAATTAAAAATTAAGTCAATGTTCAGATAAGCATAATAGATTATTATCTGTAATCTGCAGAAGCGCAGGAACAGCTGGAATGCTGCTTGGTTTTACTGCTTCCTCAAAGAGTGCTTAAAATTTCAGGAACACATTCCAGGATGTGCATTTTCAAGGTCACCTTTGGAAGTACACGTTGCCTCACACTGGGGAGCAGGAGAGTTGGATTTTTTGTGATTGTCTTTGGACAGGTTTGCCTACATCTGGACTTATGTAGAGATAGACAGAAACATAGATAGAAACACATCAGGTTGGTTATTAGTAAAAACTTCTTAGAAAGATGAATTGGCATGGGCTTCCCAGGGAGATGGTGGGGTCACCGTCCCTGGAGGTGTTCAATAACCATGGGGATGTGGCACTGAGGGACGTGGTCAGCACTGGGAGGAGTGGCTGACATGCTGTGTGACCATTCAGCAAGACCTGGACAGACAGACTGGAGAGTTGGGCATGGAGGAACCTGATGAAGTACAACAAGAGCAAGTGTAGTCTTGCACCTGGGGAGGAATAACCACATGTGTCAGTACAGGTATGAGGATGACCTGCTGGAGATGAGCTCTGCAGAGAAAAACCTGTGTGTCTTAGTGGGCAACGGGTTGGCCATGGGCCAGCAGTGTATGACTGTAGCCAAGAAGGCCAATGGTATCCTGGGGTGCATTAAAAAGAGCATGGCCAGCAGGTCGAGGGAGGTGATCGCTCCCTCTACTCTGCCCTGGTGAGGCTACATTTAGACTATTGTGTCCAGTTCTGGGCTCCCCAGTTCAAAATAGACAGGGATCTCCTAGAAGGAGTCCAGTGGAGGGCCACAGAGGTGATGAAGGGCCTGCAGTATCCCCCGCATGAGGAAAGGCTGAAAGACATGGGTCTGTTCAGCCTGGGGATAAGTGAGAGGGGATCTGACTCATGTTTATAAATATCTAAAGGAAGGTGGGAGGCAAAAGGATGATGCCAGGCTCTTCTCGGCAGTGCACAGCAACAGGACAAGGAGTAATGGCCTAAAACAGGGAATTCTGTACTAACATGTGGAATAACTTCTTTAAGGTAAGGGTAATAGAGCACTGGAACAAGTTGCCCAGAGATGTTGTGGTGTCTCCTTCTATGGAGATATTCAAGGCCCATCTGGATGCTTAACCTGTGTGACCTATTGTAGGGTGCCTGCTTTAGCAGAAGGGTTGGACTCTATGATCTCTTGAGGTCATTTCCAACCCTGTGATTCTGTGCTCATTGGGCATGGTGGGATGTGTTGGGGTTGGACTTGGGGATATCAGAGGTCTTTTCCAACCTTAATGATTCCGTGATTCTATGATAAATATACACAGAGAGCCGTATCTGACTGTTAATTTCAGTTTAAAAAGGCAAACAGAATTTTTGCATAGTTTTTGTCACCCGAGCTTCAGCTAACACAGCTAGAGTGATTCTGAGAGCGCTTTCTGAAATTTGAAGGTAACAATCCAAGGTGATGAAGTTTAATACCATAGGAAAAGCTATGTAAATATTTACCACAATGAGAGAAGATACACTGAAATGAGCGAACAGACAGCTCTCTGTAGGCTGCAGCCTGAAGGTCTCCTCCAGAGACTCAGAGTGCCACTGGAAGGTTGACATCCACATCTTACAATGTCACCTTTGAGGCCGCGTGGATTCACAGGCGTTCATTCCTATTTGTATTCTTCAGACCTGCATGTGAAAAAATAATACGACCTTTAATGAAGGCAGCCTTGACCTTACCTGTGACATGGGGATTAGAATTAAGGCAGGGATGAAGTGACCAGCTGCAGGTCACCAAAGGTGATGCAATCTGAAGATGTAGACAGGCTAGCATTTAGCACACTGATCCAGATACGTACGCATTCAGTCACTTTTCAACACAGCCCGCTGGACAGTGATAATTCTTTGAGTACTAATGTCTTACGCAGAGAAATGTATATATATGTGTAGCCAGCTAGCACACTACTTACTCAGAAACCCACTGTATGCTACCTAGTACAAACAAGCTAACACAACTCACAGCCTTAACTTCTTCTCACAGAGACACTTTTCAAAGATATCTCAACAAAAATTATTTTGTTGTCGAAGATTTGGATGCCCATATATACCATGGAAAGCAATCAGCAAGACCCATCTTTCCTGTCGTCTCCCGAAGGACAGCTATCACCATCTATCAGAAAGGATGAGATTCATGGCCACGCTTAAAATGAATTGGTTCACTGTTAATTGTCATTCAAGGGAAAACTTTTTACATTTAATAATTCTGAGTGATAATTTGGGTCTCAGTGTGACGAGCACAAAGCTAATGCAGATTATGAGGACTGTGATTACACAATCAATGAAAGCAACAAGGGACATTTAAACATGACACTGACATTAAAGGCACTTCTAGCAGGTTAACTGGAAGTCAATTAACATTGAGGAAGTTAATTACTGAAACCATCTTGTTTTCTCACAGCAGGATTCAATTTCATGTACACAACCCCTCACAATGCAAGAAAAGATTACCAACGGTGTGTTGGCAGAAATGTCATTAAGTGCTTCGTCTTTAAATAGAACTGGAAGAAATCTCACATAGTTGAGCATTATGTCTTCCCTTCCATCCACCTGTGTATGTGTTGCAAACACCTTGACAGCAAGCTTGGACAGGAGATAACAATACCAGCAACCTGGGGATGCCCTCTGTGACTATCCCAAAAACCTGGGAGCAGTAGGTGATGAGTACTCCTTTATTATCACAGTCTGCAGTGTAGGAACCGAGAAATTTCCATTTAAAAAATGTTCAAAATGCAGCTGAGCCTTATACACAGCATAAGTAGGGAAAAGTATCCATAGGAAAGGCAAATCAAAGCATTTGCCTGCAGCTGGTTGTATGCTGGGGGTTTATTTGTTGGTTCTGCAGGACAGGGAGCTCATCATTATAACCAGATTCATTTGTTAGTTCATCCCTCAGGTGCCCAGGAAGCATTGCTGATTGAACTTTAAGCCATACAGGTACTTAAGTGCAATTGGTACTAAGGGGAATTTACCTAGTCTCAGAGCAGATGGGTGTCTGTATGCATGGACATCAAGCACCAAAGGTTGTGCACCAAAAATGTCATAGGATCATTCAGTTTGGAAAAGACTTGGGTGTCTGCCCCAAGCCTGCACAGATGCATGGGGTTGTTGTGACCAAAGTGCAGGACTAGGTGCTTGGTCTTGTTGAACCTCAGCCCATTGATCAGCCTGTCCAGATCCCTCCGTAGGGCCTCCCTACCCTCATCATGCTTAATCTAGAATGCTTCCTTGTTAACCAAGATGCAGTCCAGAGATGTATCAACCAACAAGAAAAAGGATTTGGAGAAGCAAAATAAATGATAGTCCCTCTACAGCATTCAAAACAACTCTTTCTAAAGCCATAGCCTCTGTGCAGTTTGCATTTGTCTGAGGTTGCTCCCTCCCAGCTGAAGAAACTCAAATAGCTGGAGCAGGACAGCGCAGAAATCACAGCACCATGAATAATACAGAGCCATTCTGCCCTGCTTTGGGGCATCTGTTGGTATACAGCCCTTCAGCAAGATCCCCTTGCTAAAAGAGTGATACCATTCCTGAATGCTTAAAATGCTAAAAGCATTAGCACCTGCTCTGGGGACGAAGGCATTGCATTCAGGTGTTTTCAAACTTCTGCATTTTGTTTGACTTCAGGCACAGAGAAGGCAAAATGAAGCTAAGTGGAAGCAGCCAGAAGTCAAGATCTGACTGCAGAGGCAGTGAGCACTCGCATCCAAAGAAACCCTGGGAACACACCGTGTCTCTGAAAGTTCAACAGCTCCTGCAGTACTGAAGACAAAACGGGAGTTTAACTATTATTTCAATAACAGAGAAGGAATCTGCTTTTCTTTCCCATAGCCCAAGGCAGACATCGATCACTGTACATAAAAGCACATCAGAGACTCAGCTGTGAATCAAGACGTTGCACATAGAAATCAGAAGTGTTTTATTTGGCTTTTCGCTGCAATTCGCATCTCAAAACTCAGTTGGTTGGTTTTGGAAGTTGGTTTGTCATTATTCTGCAAACACAAGTCATGCGTTTTGCTTTCTCCAGCCCTTTTGTGAGTAACTCTGCTTTGCAGTTTCTAAAGCAAGCTGTTCTGAGGTCCAGTAACAGACCATACTCCAACCACTGTAGGTCAGTATATCCCAGCATAAACCATATATTTTTTTTTGTATCCTAAGTATCTCCAAGGTCTTCCGTTAGCAATAGTAGAGCTGCTTCACAATAAGTCATCTAGATAACACACCAGAGCATGGTGAGCATGACCACTAAGAGAACTAGGCTCTGGAGCAGACATCAGATAAGCAGAGGCAAAGAGCTGTCAGTCCCCAAGAAGAGAGGAGTCATGGTGGTTGTATTGTCAGTGTGTATGAATGCTCCATGGGGAGAACAAAGAAAACAGAGCCAGACCCTTCTTGATGGTGTCCAGACACATGGCAAGAGGCAATATGCACAGAAGCATCTCTTGTTAGACACCTTAAACCTATGTAATATTCTCACTGGGTCATTAATTTGGGGAATTTTCACATGAATACTAATACTCTATTCCCAGTGAGATTCTGTAGCTAAATTAGCTGTTTTACTTTCTTTAACTTGGGCATTTAAAGTCATGGAGTTTAATCTCCCTGAGAATTAATGAGCCCCAGTTAAAGAGATTACCGCAAAGGTCTGGAGAACCAAATTGATTTTAATCTATTTATTCTATACCCGCTTGGAGAGAAGATTACCACTAAACAAGGCTTTTGCGTCCCTGCCTGGTTATGTTAATGTACGTTTATTATCTACTCTATCATCTGGACTGTGGTCTCAAACTGCTTTCTAGGAACTAAGCATCCTCTTTCACTCTTGGAACATGTGGCAGCATGCCTTCCCCATTTTCCCCGTTTAACCATTAACTATTGATAGCATACAGCCCGTTGCAGCCCAGCAGCACTTTAATCATGTACAGAAATCCTAGCTACAGACCGAGGCTAAATATTTAAGCAGATAACTTTCTGAAAATAGGCAGCAGTCCCTGGCTTGGCATTGCTGATGCTCTTGTAGAAGGAAAATGGACAAGGAGCTCACTTGTTCTTCAGATTCCCTCATGCATGGAGGTGTTGTCAGGAGTTTTCCTCCATATTCCTTTGAGAATCCCGTTAAGATCGGTTCTGCAATCAGCCACAATTTTGACCAGAGTTGGAATTTTCTAAATGGATTTCCCTATTATAACCTTCTCATTCAGTCTGAGAACATAACCAGTGCCTAACACTGTGAACTTTAGTCTGTACACATGTTAAATGATCAAAACATGTGCAGAGAGTGCACATGCAGTTCTAGTCCATGTATAACTGCAATTCAGTCCCTTCTAGTGCTGAATTTCTCCTGCCAGCTCCTTGACACAGGAGGACCTGAAGTTTCAGCTAACGATGAAATAGCAGAATAGCTTCTGGGAAGGAGCCCTAAAAAGAGGAGATGCCTCTGTCAAAGCAAATCTTATCTCTCATTTTCCATGGGCTGCATGGAACACCAGTGTATGAGTGGAGAATACTCAGCCTGAAATAGGAATCAGAATAATCAACAGGGAGGGATGTTCAGAACTGACTTGCTAGCAGGAATAACAACTTCTGCCTCTCACTGGCAAATGCAAGCAGGAGAATCTGTTCCATGTAACGTCTGATGTTAAAACCACTTCTGAGGTCAGAAATGCCTCTGTGATGAGCCTTCTGCTCATCATTTCAGAACAGTCAGCGTAGATTCTTAGGCTAACAGGCTTGTTCCCACGAAAACATTATGTCTAATTAGTTGCAGACATTTCAATAACCACTGGCAGTCTGGTGCTAATGAGAGATTATACAATGGCTAAAGCAAAATGAAGAAATCTTTGCCCATATCTCAGTGCATTTCCCACTTAATTCCCTCAGCTTTTATCCAAAGATCAAATAGGAACACGTCAGACAATCCAGCAGCAGCAGGCCACGGATTGCAACAGAGGACCAAGCTCCCCTGATGTTTTGGATGGGACTATTTTCTTGTCTCCTAATGGGGACAGGTGACATTCTGGTGCTCTGAGCAAAGCGCCAGACTGCAGATATAGAGCTCTGGACGTTCCAGCTCTAACTACAAGAAACATCTTCCACCAATTGGACTCCTCTAAACTCAAGATTCTCCATGTTTTTTCTTTTCTTGTTGTGAAAGTAGAGAAAGGAATTGTTTTTTCTTTTCCTCGGGAGTTCTTATGCATGTAAAGGCCCGAGGGAGGTCCTTAGAAATGTGAAATACAGAAAGCTGGAGTAATATGAGGAGTTCAGGATTTGATTTCGAAGGAGTAGATAACAGCAGGACAAGGGGGAACGGTTTTAAGTTGAAAGAGGGAAGATTTAGGTTGGATGTGAGGGGGAAGTTCTTTACAAGGAGAGTGGTGAGATGCTGGAATAGGCTGCCCAGAGAGGTTGTGGATGCCCCATCCC
>PPHD01015402.1:0-16121 GCA_002909625.1 Bambusicola thoracicus | reverse complement strand
GCTCTTAAACACATCCAGGGATGTTCCAAGCTGTAGCCTTGGAACATGATGGATAGAACCATGTGCTTTAGCTTGCCCAAATTCATTTGGGAGCATCAGTTTTGCGGTTATAATCACAGAAACTGCTTTGAAATACACAACATATGAGGTTAGAGCACACTGTGCCTTTGGTAGTATGCTGAAGGAGGGCAACAGTGCAAAATATAACAATTTGCATACTTTTTTATTTTTCTTTACAATATCTGATCCTCTTTTTGCTTCAGGTTCAAGAACTGTTCTGTGTATCGTTTTCTGTGCCTTTTCCCTTTGTGGTCATGTGTTCCCCATCAAGATACATACATGGAATTGGCTTCAGGTGTAGCTTTGAGACTTTATCATGCATTACTCCTTACTTAATCAGGGATTACATGGGTAGATTGGCTGCTTATGGTTGTGTTAAGAGCATATTCAGAAGTGAAAAGTCAATACGGGCTAATGGAAACGTGGTGACTCCGTTTGATAGGTTTCGTGGGAAACTATCGTTTGTGACATGTAATAGCAGTAAATCCTTGTGGAAACATACAAATTCTTAGTGTCATCAAAGTACACAAAGCATCCTTCCTTCCCTTGTTAAGAATCATCTGGAGCATTGTGTAGAAATGACTGGTGATTATATCTCTATAGGATTTGCAACTTTATCTGTTAAGCTCCACAGAGTAGCTTCCTGATCTTCTGCCGTCTAATAATGGCATTCCCTTTCTGAAAAACTGTGATAGACATAAATCAGCCATCAGAATCACTGGTATGTTTCCATGTCCTGATTAGCTTGGAAGTAGCTCAGAAGATTTTGCTGATTGTTTTGCCCAAAATAAACAAAAAATTGATAGTTACTGGCCTGAAATACATGGCCTTTTAATCTTTATGGTTTGCATTACACAAACCTATATTTGTTTGAAATAAAATTGCTGAGGCAATTTTTATCAGGTAAGGCACCACTTTAAAGAGTACCACTTATGGAGTTCTCCATGCGTGAAGATGCAAGTTCTGTTTAAATGGTTGCTGTGTATAAAGAAGATATAGCTATCTGATGTGCTAAGTATATATAAATATTTGAAATTCTGGGTTATTTTCTCCCATCTTTTCTCCTATTGAAATGGCTACAGGGTTCTCCAGCATCCCAGAAACTCCTGAAGCTGAGAGGACAAGGGAACTGTCTTATTTCAAGAATCGAAGAGGGGTACATTTCCTAGATGTGTCTTCAGACAGTGAAGATGAGGTACCAAGAAAAGTCAGCTCTTCAAATGAAAACAAGGCTCCAAGGAAAGATGTGATTTTAATGTAAGGTTTGAGCTAGTAATGTTTAGTGCAAGTTGATGCAATAGTAATATTGAATTCAGAATAATATGCTAGGTTCTGGCTTTACAGTTTGCAATTTACCCTCCCCTATCTAAACTGTACTGGATTTCCAGGTAAGAAGAATCCAACTCCTAAGTGACTTCTCTGAAAACATAGTTTATGAGTGAGGAATTCCGTGATATGGAACAGTACTTGCAATGTTTATTATCTGTTCACATATTTGCACATCTTAAATTCTTTTGGTGGCGCTTGAAAGCTTACCCTTATAAGTACTAGCTTTTTATTTTAAAATATATTGAAGTTTTAGTTCTTCTTTTAATGAAACTACAGTGGAGTGGGAAGGTGAACACTGCTTCAGCACACAGTATTAGAAGTTTTGAACTTGACTTGTGTGCAGTGCTGTGCAAATGGAGTTTCACTGCTTCTGGGGCCAAATAGTTTTGGAAGCAGTGCAATAGGTTTTGTGTGGTGTGGAGCCGAATCTAATAAGCTATGCAGGATCCAGCTTGCAATTTGCTATTTCCACAGTGTAGTATGATTACATGGAGAGAGAGTCAGGCAGACACCGAAGCATCTCCCAGTGCGATTGGTCTGTGTCTGTGTCCTGGTTTCAGCTGGGACAGAGCTGATTTTTCTTCATAGTGTCCGTTATGATGCTATGTTTTGGCTTTGGGAGGAAAAAAAAAAAAAAAGCAACATTGATAACACAGGGATATGTTTGCTGTTTGTAAGCAGCGCGGCACAGAGCCAGGGATGTTTCAGTTTTTCATCTTCTACTGCTGTGCCAGTGAGAGGGACTGAGGGGGCACAAGGAGCTGGGAGGAGACGGAACCAGGACAGCTGGCCTAAACTGGCCAAAGGGATATTCCATCTCATATGGCATCATGTGAAAAAAAACAAAACAAACAAAAAAACTGGCGAGTTGGCTTTTGGGGGCAGCTGCTGCTTGGGGTCTGTCTGGGCATCAGGTGGTGGATGCTGAGCGATTCTGTATCACTTGTTTTGTAAATATATATTATTTCTCTCTTCCTTTTCTGTCTTAGTAAATGGTTTTTGTCCCAACTCATAAATCTCAATTTTTTTTTCTTCCTCCATTTCTCTCCCCCATCCCATCAGAGGGGTGGGAGGTTGAAGAGTGAAAGGCAGTGGTCAAAAAGCTGTGAGGTGTTTAGCTTTCTGCAGGGCTAAATCATAGCAGCCTAACATGTGCCACATCCTCTCATGCTCTTTCTTATTCCTTTGTAGCTGCTTATATTCAGTGCACAAGGTATCCCAGTGCTTAACACTTCACCATAGGCTATTGCTAATCAATGTATACTGAATCCACTGAGCTATCTCACAAGTGGCATTGTGCTAATAGGCTGGACTTAAGACTATGGCAGGAGTTAGCTATTTGGGCTTTGCTGGAAAAACAGAACTCTAACGCTAGGCTTTGTGGCTCAGAATCATATTCTTTTAGTGGTTAAATGAGCAGTTCTTCATGCTTATGAAGAATGTGATTATAGAAAAGATAATGTGTGCACTCCGGCTTTGTTGACAAGTATCTAGATGTTAATCCCTGATAAGAAAAGATGATATCATTAATTTTACTATGTCAATTTTAATTGATGTTCTTCTTTATATGCGATTTATAAGGGAATTTTCATAAAGGAATATTTGAAATATGCTAACAAATTTCAATATGCCATTTTTCTGAGACTTTTTTAAGGGTATGCTGATTTGACCTTTAAAGCTTATGGCTAGACTGATTGGTGGTTTGAAGAGGAATAATGAATTATTGGTTATTGAATTAACGGTTATGACCATTTTTACTATAATAGCTTTTTGTGCATAAGTACTATATTATTTGCAAAATTGTAATACAGTTTGGTTATTGCAACCACTAAAGAAAGATATAGGCAAAAAAAAATGTTTTATGTGCTTACTGGGCAGCAACTTTTAAAAATAATATATATTTTAGAGTAAGCTAACCTTTAATAAGATTAATTTCAGCTCATGTGATCCTGTTTGTTTGCTTTTACAATGACATTCTGGTAGAATAAATATAAGAAACAACAATTTTAATACTTTCCCTACCCCTCATACATCATAGCTCAGACGACTCATCAGAGGATGACCAGCCTGTGTATCAGCTACAGAAGGCGGCTCACATGAACAATGGGAATCAACTAGTTGACTTGCAGGAAGATACAGAGGAAGACATCAGAAATGCAAAACTACAAACACTGAAGGAACTTTTTCCCCAGAGGACTGACCAGGATTTGTTACAAGTAATAATTCTCTGTTCTTTTTATTAATTTTGATAACTATTTTGTAGGCAGTATTCCTATTCTTTGGGCATTACAACAGCGAAGAGCCTTGATTCTTATTAGCAAAAGCATATACGAAAGTAGTATTTGTTTTAGGGGAACTACAACCATGGAAGTTTATTTCATTTTTTTGTTGTTGTTCAAGTGCGTGTATGTACGTGTAAAGATATTAAAAAGAAAAAAAAAAACAAATCTCTTCAACATTGAATTCTAAGGTATAGTAAATTTCTCTATTTATTTTATCTTGTCGTTCAACCTTACTTATAACTATCTTGACTGATAGCTACTGATAACTTTTGGAATGCAGTTAACTGGTTAAATGCAGAATTAATGAAATTATTGTTGTCATCTTCAATAGCTGAAACACTTCCCTCCCGCTTTCTTAAGCTTTAATACTCAAAGCCCTCAGTATGAAAGTGAGGCAAAAAGAGTATGTTTGAAATTATAGTGATTTCTTATGGTTATGCTGCCATATAAAGCTTAAATACTCTTGGCTATTCTCCAGCATGCATCACAAACATGATGTTACATTAACTTACTACAGTAAAATTGTCTTCAGTACAGTAAAATGTATCTTCAGGAGTGTTACCTCTGATGTTTTTTCAGTAACTTTAGTTTTCAAAGCCAAATATGTTTAAATTACTCTGTCAACCTTCCTGGTTGAAATGTCATTTAAAAAATACAGAAATTTTATTGTATTTTGTTTGTTTGTTTTTGTGGATCAAACTTTGAGTTTAGACCTGAGGAAGAAATAAGGGATTGCAAATACCACTTTTATGTGACTTTTATTTACTTTTTTTCTCTTGGAGAAATTGGGCTTCAAATATCCAGAACATACAGTGTTTGAATTACCACATAGAATGTATTTAAAGCACAGGGTGATCATGATTCATTGTAGCTTAGAAACTAACTAGAAATAACACTTGTATGGTGTGTCTAATGCAGTTTTGTGGCTTCTGTGAGGAGTAACTTCAGGGGTGGTTCTAACTATCTAGTGGTTTGTAGTGCTGCTGTTATCTGCTCTCAGGAGAGCATAAGATAGATCTTTGTATCAAGAGAATTTTGTAGTACGTAATGGCTGTGCATGCTTTTTTCCCTGTAACTACGACATTCTTGAGGAAAGATGGAATAGTGGATCAGATGGATCATCTGACTTTGTAATAGTAACAATGAAGGGGTTTTGGAAAAAGCAGTTCAAGGAAACCTGCATGGCATATTTGCGAGATAGGAAGGGTGGTAGAGGAAGCAGTAATAAATGAGATTTAAAAACCTACTGGAAAACAGCTTAAATAAGATATTTCCAAACACAGCTGATATGGTTGTATTCAATATATATCATTTAGTAACCTGTAAGTGTTGGCTTTGGATTTTACAATACATGTCTTTTTGGTGTGTGTTTTTGTATATGTTTTTTTGGCTTTTATTTATCCAAGTGTATTTCAGTCCAGCTTGTTTATAATTGTTATCCTCTGTTCAAATGGGTTAAATATTACCACTTAGCAACTGATTTCTTTTTTTCAGTTGGTAAAATCGACGTGCTCCATGGATGAAGCAATAGCTGCTTGTTTGAAGTTCAATGATGAAGGTACACTGTTGTTTTGTTTTTAAGGGAGGGGAGGAGGAACACTTTAGAAACTACAGCCAAATTAGTAATTAAGTTGCCAAGTAAACTTGAGGGGAGTACAGGGGGTAGTATTTGAAAAGCAGTAGAACGTACATTAAAAGTTATTCTATTTGTCTATTGTAATAGCACAGAACTGAAGCTACAGACTTTGCAGTAGGAAACATGAGAAGTGGATGCATAGCAAAATCCAAAGATAGAGCAAAAGGGTTTTGTTTTTTTCTGTGTAAATGAGAATTGCTGATTGAAGATTGGTGTCTTTAATGATTTTTGTTGTTACTGATTGCTTCCTTCTTTACTCAGAAGTTGAGGTGGACAGTAATGGGTTAGAGATAGCAGTTCTCAATGTTGTATGTGAGAGATGTGAAGAATTACGTTAGAGTAAGTAGGTATTTCTAACTTACGTCAAATCTTACTTGTGTCAAGCTCTGTCACTATTATCTGAGTGAATTCTGTACCTGTAATTCTGAGTAAGAACTGTTGGTCTTAAACACTAGACAAATTCTAGTCATTCTAGCAGAACATCCCCCAAACTATGTTTTGAGCCCTCAGCATGCTTAGGGCGTTATTTTTCTGCATCTGAATCCGTGCAGCCTCATGATGTTATCCAGTAACCTCAAGATGTCAAAAGTGTGCAAAGCAGTAAGTACGTCAGTGTCATCTCTTCGGGCTTTGCGTTTCTCTCTTTGACATCTCTTAAGTACAGAGCTGTTTTTAATCACTCTTGAGTTTTGTTTTATGTGATTCACGTGTCTTTTCATGAAGTATCCTATGGATTTGGAAATTTTCTCTAGGAAGCTCATGTGCTGAGGAGAACACAGTCGTACTTCATTTATAATATAAATGATTTTTGATTTATAGTATAAATGATACAGTTCTCCCTGTTGTACTTGCCATATTTTCGTCTTCAGATATTTTTATACACTTCCCAAGATTTTTAACAGTGATGGTAAAACACTTTAATTTCTGGTATCTAGGCTCTCCATTCTGACCATTTCATATCATAAGCGTATCCAGAGTTGAAGGGACCCACGAGGATCATCAAGTCCAATGTTTGAGTGTTAGTCTGTGAGCTGCTTCACGTGCTTTCAATGTGAAAGCCCACAGAAGAATCTTGGCAACAAAATCCTCTACAATCACAGCTGTTAACTAAATATTTTTATGTAAGAATGAGCATGCCTGAAAGTGATGGTATAAATCATCTCATTTTGAATACTTTAAGTGGAGACGCTATTGAACATCTGCTTATCCATGTCGATTAATGATATGTTTTACTTGTTAGGAAGTGTTGACTGGGTGAGAAGTGAGGGACAAGATAAGTCCAGGCCCCATGCACTCTGCTTCCATTCCAAGGATGATTCATGTCTAGCATTCACAGGGCTTCTTCATCCCCTCAGTTCTGTGCTTCCTTAGCCTAAGAAGCAATAGTTATGTATGTGTAGCTTTCAAAATGAATCTCTTCAGAAAATTATTTTTCAGTTGTAGATGTGGTTAGTTTGGGAAGTCCACAGAATGATTTCTGTGTAATTTTATGTTGATGGATTTCTGAGATCATGGTTATTCAGATCCTCCACTGTGGCTTAATTGTCACTAAAGTTGCTCTTAATCAGTTTTATTTATTAATTTTTCCTCCGAAGACCAATTATCCTTCAGCCAATTACTTCAAGGGAGGATGGTCTTAGAAATACTCTGATGTGAAGCCTGTGTGTTTTTAGGGCTGAGAGGATTGCATGGATTGCTGTTTGTGTCAGCAGTGTCACTTTGAATACAGTTCTAGTAGATCTTAAAGAGTTATAACTCCTTACATTTTTAGTGCTTTACCCAACCCCTAGCCTTGATACTAAGACAAGGCTAAGATACCTTTGAGTCTTAAGCTGCTATATTTTTTTTTTTTTTCCTGGCTACATTGTTTAAATGAACTTTGAGCAGAGAAGTGAAACGCATCCTTCTCTGAACGCTGAAGGAGAGCTGTCTTCTTCTCCATCAACGTGTTTGCAGGATTTTTTTGAGCTGTGCATCTTCTCTATGTCTGTATTCATCTACAGAACACACATGCTTTGGAAAATCTTACTAGTAGTTACTTTGATCTTGCTAGGTACTTCATTTACTGAAGATTTAGTTACTGCTGATGGTTTGCTTCTGTTTCTTTGAGAAACGTTATTTTTAGTCTGTATATATCGTGTCCCTCTTTCTCATCAGAGACAGAGAATGAGTCTATTAGAGAACTTATATGAAGGTATTTTCACACAAAAAAGTGTTTGTACAATTAAGTAGATAGTTGTGAAAAAAACAAAATAAAACTGTTTTGATCTTGCAGACAGTCTAAGATTTGAAGGCAAGTGTGATCAGCTCTGCTTGTTTGCTGCAGATGCTGATGTAAGCCATCAGAGCTCTGTTGGCAGTCTTCCAAAAAGATTGACTGCCAGTAATAAATCAGATCAACTAGGAATATTTAAAATATTTTGGGCTATGGTAAAAAGAGAGCATTCATCCAGTAACAGTTGTTGCTTCAACCATAATGCGGAGAAACAGCAATACCATGTTTTTTAACTTCATGAGCTGTGCACAGTGACAACTGAAAATGCACCTGACTGGACAGATCTTAATGCTAAGATGATAATCTCTGACAATCTCCCAGGCCCAAAGATATTCAGAAAGTTCTGAGTCATGTAAGCTATTCATAGGTAATTTAATGTTCGTTGATAATTAGTTATCTCTGACTTACTATGCATAGTTTTCTTTCAAAGGCTTTGATTTAATGTTGAAAACTGCTTGATAATAACCTTTCTGGTGAACATCTGAGCCAAAAATCAGTCATCAGCACTTCCAGATGGGGAGTGATGTAAATGTTATAACTCACAGTTGGATTTTTAGCCTTGGTTAAGTACTAAGTTTCCAAAAGCATACAGCTTAAATAGGATTATCTTTTGTTGTGAAAACTACTCCTGTTTAAAAGACAGCGGTGCATCTTTATTCAACTCCTGCGTAACATGCTTGGCAATTAAAGAAATAAAGCAAACACAAAAAAACAAAGCCCGTTCTTTCACGTAAGACAAAGCTGCTTGTTTAACTGCTGAAGTACTGCAGAAAATGTGAGGGTATATAAATGTGTAAATAAATACATTTTTAGTTGTTGCTTTGCTTGGAATTTCTGTATACATTTCTGTATACGTATGGACTGTAGTAAGAAACTATTACAGAAGACTAGTGGAAACACGCTGTTAACAAGTAGCTACTACAGTAGTTGTTTGAATGATCCTACTTGTATATGAAAGTAATTGGAAGTAATACTTATAATGAAAGTAATTTCCATTTTTTTCTACTTTCCTTTTAAAGCTGCCTCTCATAAAAGGAGACTAAATGATTCTCACGTAAACGGCAAAGAGAGTGATAAGCATATGACAAAAAAGCCGAAAGCTAATTATGTAAGTATTGTTTTTTCTGTTTGAGCACTATGAAGTGGGGCTTCCTCACTGGGATCGCTGACAGTTGTGCCATGAAGTTGCTATGTGTTATCAGAAAATCCTATCAAATCTCACCCTCTGGATGAGTTTTCTGCTTCATTCTTTTTGGCAATGCCAAAATTTACTTGTTTTAAACTTTAGTGTATGTGCATTGCTAATGCTTTTGTGGTAGAACTTGATGACGAGTAGCAGTATGTGCCATTCAATTCTTGTGAACATCGGTGGGAGTTTAAGGCAACTTGCCTCATCAGATCATTCCTTGTTTTTCCTCACATAGGTGGAGTTCAACATCTGCTGTTACTGTTACCCTATGTTATAGGAGTGACAGAATCATAGAATCATTTTGATTCGGAAAGAACAATGGCTTATGGAAAAGAATGAATTGGTTATGTTAAAAGGAATGGTTACTTTGACCTGTGCTTGTAAATAGGAACTGTGTAAATGATCCTGGCACATTCAATTTGGTATTACAATCCGACAGTACTATGATTAGACCATTGATGCATTGTTGGAAAACAGGGAAAATATTTGAGAATGGGGATTTTACAGCATGGACCAGAGGCTGTATGGAGAACAAATAATTATCTTTGAGTTGAAATGTAACTAAATTTTTTCTTCCATCAGAACAAAACAGAGAGTTCCAGTTTTTGTGCTGACCATAGCTTTACTCTTAATGATGCCGTAGGTTCGGTGAGGGTAGGAACCGTGTCCTTTGTCACCTGGAGTAATTTTGGGTGATCTGGTTTATGCTCTTTCAGCAAATAGCGTAATTCAGCTAATTAAATATGTATCAGACATGTTGGCATCTCTGCTGTAGGTATGTAGATTGGTAAACACTTTACATTCATGGAAGACACTTGCATAATTCTTAGTGTTGAGTACATAACAGAACAGCTTGTGGCATGTAGAAGCTTTGGCACTTGTTCATAAGAAACCTCCCTTTTTTTCCAACTTAGAGTAGCTGTTAGTGAAGCTAATATAAATGAAAACATATTGCCAGGTTTTTCTGTGACTTGATGGTTCCGGTACACAGTTTTTGTACATTGGTTTTTATATAGATCTTCATATAAACACTCTAGCTGACACATCTATAGATTCTGGTGGGTTAAATACAACAGTCACTAACTGTTTATCCTCTTGAATGTTAACATTACTGCCTTCTTCCTCAAGTCTCATGCGAATCACTGCTAACTATAATTTGCATTTTAAAGAAATACAAGCTAGGTGCTTCTAAATTATTTATGTTTTGGTATGCAGTTTCTCATGGTATGTGCTAACCAAGCAGAGAATGCCAGTCTACACTCTCTCTACACTTTCTACACAGTTTTAGCCTTGAGTAGTGTTTATGTATGAGAAATCATTTCTGCATCTTGGATTTGCCTTGAGTGCTTTTGTCATTTAGAGTAGCTTGTTAAACATAAGCAATATAGTTTTGGTTTGATTTTTTTTTTCTTTTCTTTTTTTCCTACATAGCTGGATGGGTCAAAGTCTGAAATACAATGGGAGAGACAAGAGATGCTTGTAGAGAAGCTGCAAAACACGTTTCCTGGCATGGATAAGGAGGTGAGTTTGTCTCCTGATGGCAAACCTGATTTTGACATCTGAAAAACGCTGTATCTGTTCTTCAGGTCCAAATGGAACAATCCTTACACCAGCTGTACTCTTAGAAGGAGCCTGGGGTAGGAAAGTCTTCACTGTTCCTGCTTTTGGAATGTATTTTGCCCTGAAGTGAGAGCGGCTAGAAGTAATCAGGGCTATATGGTACTTTTTGTCTTAGTATTTTGGTCCTGTTGGCAAGCCTGGCATAGGGAACTTTAACTTATGATAAAATGATTAGGTCTTTGTTCTGTCCTACTCTGTGCGCTGTGCATTAATTTAGTACACAGAGATAATCGTAGCTTTTTAATGCTGTACGTGAAATTTTTGGAAGCAAAGCTTGTTTGTATGTTCCTAGCCTTTCAAAAAGTGGAGTGCAGGTCTGTATAAACAGGGTATAAAAGTAAACCAAAAGAGTTTCTACTTTTGATTTTTTCTCTTTTGAATCCTCACACTTAAGGGGGGGGAGGGAGGGGGGGGTAAGGGGTTATTTGCCTTCTGCAATTAAAAGTAAGTGTTAGTGCCTCAATGTCTCTATATGTAGAAATCCACTGTCTGCTTACCTTATCATAAAGCAAAATTTCTTATTTTCTAGGAACTTAGAGATGTACTTCGGGAACATAACTGGGTGCTTCATGAAGCACGAGAGGCCCTGAGAGTTTTTGCAGAAGACAATGATGGTAAAGACAGGCTTATAATCCATTTTATCCCAAGATAAATCAAGCAGGCTCGCAATATAAATCTTTTCTAATGTCCAGCAATAATGACCCCAGCTGCACTACATCTTGAAACTTGAATTAGTATTTGAAAATAGTACTGTGGGGAGGAGAGTAGGGGTAATAGAAGGAAACTGGATATTTCCCTACTTTTCAGTATCTTTTTTTTTTAACCTTTCTCTATAAATGTAGAGATTAGTATCTTTGCCTTGCTGATATAGATTTACCTAAGAATTTGCAATTACATGTAAAATAGAACATAAAATATGTTCTGAAATGTATTAAAGCAGTCACTTGTTCCCATCCTGCTGCTTTGCTTTTTCTTTTAACTTGAGTAATTTGTCCATCAGTAATTGCCAATACTTGCATCCTTTTAAAATATGCTGTAGTGTAAAATATATATATTAAAAGCATGCCTTAAATTATGCAATGAATATATACATACCAGTTCATTAATTATGGTGGGGAGCAAAATCTTTAACTTCAGGAAGATCTGCTTATAAGACCTTAAATACTATTTATTGAGTTGATAACTTTTCGATGTTACACAGCTGTCACAAATGCATATGTTTTGCTATATCAGCTCCCTCAGTATTCTTGGGGTTAGGATTCTTTTCTTAAATCTTTCAAGAGGACAGAGAGCTATCAGCATGCATAAAGTTGGTTCCTTACCTTCTCAATAATCAGAAGGAAAAGCTTGGGGATTGGAGTGACTCAGTAGCAAGCTGGCACTGGGCAGAAGAGAAAGCTGTGCATGTCACATGCAAAGAGGGGGAGAAGCCCACACCATACAAATCCTTCTGGAAATGTCTAGTTTGCTTACAACTAAATAATTTGTATCTTAGTTCAAGATAGTAGAGTTGCTGTAGTTGACAATACGTTATTCTTCCAGTTTCTTTAACAGTTGTGTTTTTTTTCTTATCCCATCTTTATTGCTGTATTGAACTGCAGTAAAATGGAAAAGAATTTATACTGCTGTGTATGAAAGTAGGCTTGTTTACTGAAATCAACAGAACTCATTTATTGGCAGTTGGGCAGAGTGGGACCAGTGTCTCATTCCAGCAGTGTTACCAGAACTCTTAAACTTTTTGAAGGCTACTCTTACCCCAAAGCTTCTGCAGCTCACACATATGACATCGTGTTGCTCATTTGTATTCTAAGATAGTTTTTTTTTTTTTAACATTATAATGTTTGAGCAGTATAAAAATTAAGTGTTCACCTAATCATAGTTGATATTGTTCATGTTTTGAACAGGATGGAATGGTATTTACTGCTCTTTTTCTTCTCTTGGTAAGACCTGTTGTTGAGGCGTTTTGTGTTGATATGTATGAAACATAGTTTTAATATTTTAATACGAAATTTTATTTTGGAAGAACGTGGAGTTTTTATTTGCCCTTAACCAATATGTGTTGACTTGTTGCCTTCTCTGTATCACATCTGTAGGCATGGGGTTTTCTTCCCAGAGTGAAGTTTCTAACCGGACTGGAGTGTCTGCAAATAGCAGAAGTGATAAGAAGAAAGTGCAGCAGAAACGGAAAATTTCTGGGAAAGAGCAGAACTGCCTTAGGAAAAAGCATAAAGCCAAAGCAAATGTTTGGAGCACTAAAACAGAAGTACAAGACTCAGAGGACGACTCAGCTGCCGAAGATGGCGGTAGCTCTCTTGATGAGGACTATGGCAGTGGCGATGAAGTGGTGGAGAGTGTTTACAAAAGTAAAATCCTTAGCTTTCTGCAGGATGCTTCCCCAAGTGAACTCACTATGATTCCCCAGTGTTCTGAGAAAAAGGTTCAGAAGATAATAGCACTCCGGCCCTTTAATAGTTGGGAAGCTCTGGTAAGTCTGCATTCTTGTTTTAAGTTCCCCAGCATGCCTAGAGTCAAGGTGTCTTCGGTCTAGAGAGGCATAGATGGGTGGCCTTAGCCTGATTAGGCTAAAATGCTATGTTCATTGTAAGCCAATAGCATTTCAAACAGTGTCATATGACCTAATTTTGAATGAATTAAGGGGTGATTTTGCTGAAAAACTCAAGCTGATTGGCTGACATTACTGCCACTCACTTTTTAGCACAGAAACTTGGTTGATTTCACTGCAGAAGAAGAAATTAGAGCTTTCATTTAGGAAGGAGGTGTTTACTAGCCTGTTCTGAGCTGCTTTAGCTGAAAACCCATGGAGAAGACAAGAATGTGGCAGAACTTTTACTGCAGCCTCCTGAAGGGTAGCTCCATTACTTAAGATACCAGCATGATTATTCTCAGTGTCATACAAGAAGCAGTTGTCGTCTCTCTTTTGCTCTTTTTTTTTTATTCTACTGCAGCTTGGTTTCTAGCATGGTTTTGCTGGCTAAGCAGTGCAGCCATTTTTTTTTTTTAGTGGAGGAAACTGCTGTGTTTTTATTAGTAAGGTAAAGCATCAGAAGGATAAACCACAATCCACGACAGAAGGGAAAGCAGTGGCACTTGGTAAGTAGATTATCTGTTGTCACTGGGGTGTTACTTTGAAATGTTTCCCATGGATTGCTTGTTGCCTTCAACTTTCATGCATTTCAGTTAATTGCAAAGCATCAGACCAGATAGAAGCAATGTTTTAATAAGAAATCTAGGGTGCTTTACAGCAGACTGTCTTGGTTAAGTTGTTAGTGCTTTGGATTTTAAGGCAATAACTTCGTGTAGGCCCTGTTAAAGAGTAACTGGTATGTTTTTTCCCATCAGTAAGTGTTCTGAAACCACCCCTATTGATGTATACAAGATGTGCTTGTATTTTTTTTTAAGAGCAGAATATAATTTCATCAATATTCCTAAAACAATAATGTATTATTTGGTGCGTGAAGTGTCTTACCACAAAACGGTAAGGGTTGATAAAGAAACTTTTAAGAAAACAAAATCGTGTTTGCACTTTGTGTTGCAAAAGGGGGAGATAAGAGAGGAATCTTTGGGGGGAAAAAAAAATGAGAGGTACAGATATTCTGCAAAAGAAATCCGTTTTGCCTCAAGCCTTTGGCTTCTTACAAAACATCTGTCATATGGCAATTCCTTTCTAAACTTGTTGGGTTTTGCCTGAGCTTAATTCTCTGCAGAAATATTTGCTACAGGGCTGTTCTCTTTTTCTCTGTGTAAAATATTTAACAGAAAAACTGTATGGGCCTGTTCGTGTTCAGAATCTTTCTTTCCTAAAGGTTGCTGCTGTCAGCAGCTACATGTTTATGTAGTGTTGTGAATACTTGCCTGGAGTAGAAGTGATTTGCAGCAAATTTTAGCAGATGTTTAATATCAGTGTTACTTAATTTTTTATAATGACCCAGTAGCACAGTGGCCCAGCACTTTTTTTTTTTTTTTTTGATCCTATGTATTAATGCAGTGATAAAGTAATGTAGAGAGTTGGTTGTCCTAGCATTTAAAGAAATTGGCTTATTTTTAAGATTGGTTGGTTTGTTTGTTTTTAACCTTTAATATGAAGATACCAGAAGCTTTTGCTTTTGTAACTGCTTTGTAAAGCACTAGATGATGTTCCTGCTCTTCAGGAAAACTGAGGAAGATCTTAGAGCTCTCAGCCTGAGGTGAAGATTAATGGCATTAACAGGAAAGCCTACCTCTCCATAAATTAAATGGCTTATTCCAGGAAAACTTAAAATGCCATTTTCTTTCTAGGCAAAACTTTTAAGTTGCACTAAGGCTGTTTTTAATTCACATGGTTTAAAAGTTTTCAGGTGGATTTCAAAGTTATAAAATCACTGAAAATTCTTGGAATTGTCTGTGTTTTTGAGTAGATTTTGAAAGCAAATGTTTATCTTGATTTGGTGATACTGCTTGGGTATTTCCTTAGGGCTTTAGCTATCTGCTTCTTCATTTGTAGGATCAGGTGCTCTCTGTACAAGTACTTGTGACCTCCCTTTGAATACAGTGTGTACTTTAAAGACTTGTAGGTAGTAGCATCATATGTTGGAATGCATGGTCATAAAAAGCATGTGTTTGAGTCTTCTGGTACGTGACTTCACAAAAGATCACAGGTAGAACCAAGGCAAAGCATGGGTTGACAGTTAAAGAGGGACCATGAAGCTGAAATTAGTGATGTTGAGGAGCTGGTAGTTGCACGTATCCTGTGATGGGAACTGGAGGTATAATGCAAGATGAGAAGATGGATGACGGGGTAGACATGCTGAATGGCTGTCAGCAGAAAGAGGACTTGTAGGAGCTGGGAGCAAAGAGTGGGAGGGAGTATTGAGGAATGCTGGCAGCCATTTGAGTGCTGCTCAATGGTGGCTTCTGTCACGCTAATATACTGCTGTGTGGTTTGCTTCTTTTTTTAATAGTGGCACCTTTGGGCACCCAGTGCCGTTCCTCCTTTCCCTTAATCTAAAAAAGCCTTGCTGATGATGGATTATTTTGTCCTCTTCTCCAAATCGGTCTGTTTTGGAAACAGCAGCTCTGCTGTTTCCTCAGAAATTAAGTTCTGAACTGCAATCATGTAACCAAAACGCCTGTAAGCTATCGAGTGTTGGAGTGAGAGAGGGACATATACCCAAGACTGGCTAAAAATTTTGGAAGAAGCTGAGCTGAACTTTCTGGGTTCCTGGACGCTTGTTGTTTCTTGCCCTGTTGTGTATTTGAGTGCTTGCAACACTGGAACAGGTTGCCCACTGTGATTGTGGATGCCCCCCTCCCTGGAGGTGTTCAAGGCCAGGCTGGATGGGGCTTTAAGCAACCTGGTCTATGGGACGTGCCCCAGCCTATGGTGGATTGGTACTAGAAGATCTTAAAGGTCCTTTCCAACCCAAACCATTCTGTGATTCATTTTTTGCTATCTCTCATTACTCTCAATCACAGTAGTATTGTTCAATCACAAAGCAAACCATCTCTTTTGAAATTAAAGACCTCATGTGAATTAAATGATGCCTGTATCTTTCAAAAGAAAGCAACCAAAAAAACCAAACCACTCCTGAAAATTCTTAAGGGGTTGATGGAGGTTAAACTGATGTAATAAAACATTATGTGGAAGTTTAGACATAGCGTATTTTTAGTTTGTTTCTCTGTTTCAGTTCTTACTTCTGCCAAAAAGACAGGCTTGCCTATTGCAATCTGTAC
>PPHD01015401.1:0-16121 GCA_002909625.1 Bambusicola thoracicus | reverse complement strand
AGAATAGGATATATTTAAATTTAGAATTATTTGAAAGATGCAGTGTTATTCACCTTGGAAAGTCATGTGATTCTGTACTGCGATCATTTCAAAACTAACTGCATTTACAGAGAAAAGCAAGACACAGCAGTGACGGCATCCCACTGGAAAAATACAACAGTCAGACCAAAAAGAACAAGTGACTCAATTAAGTATGGAGAATAATACCAAAAATAATATTTTCCATTGAGTAACAAAGTTATACTCTCATCCTGGATACTCAGTTTTGGATATTTTCAAGAATATACTGCACAAATATTTAAGCCTCCAGAAAGTCGAAGAAAATAGCAAGAAGGCACGAGAATATTTTTCCCTGTGATGAATGAACTAAAAGCAGATGTACATTCATTAGTGTTTTGTCTTCACTTTGAATTTTTACCCTTGCCTTGTAGAGAACTTAATTTCCCAGAAATGAAAAGACTGTGAACAATTGGTGGCTGTGACAACCGAGCACAGAAATACCGAGACAGAAGAGTGAACAGATGTCACCATGAACAGTCATCACAGCAAACACTGACTGGCTTTTGTTAAGTGCTGGGTAGACACATAGACAAGATGCTCCTACACACTCAAGTACCCCCAAGCCGATCCAGTTAATTTCAAGCAACAAGGATAAACTATAGGGGACTCCAAGTAAGGTGCTGATTTCAGCTGAACAAATTTTGATAACTGCAGAAGAAAATGAGTTATTGAAATCAACCACACAAGAGGGCTGGGGATTTGAGGTAAAGGAGACATTTTTCAAACCAACACATACAAACATGCAACCTCACTGCAGGAAGTTTCTGAAAAGAATTCAAAACCTAACTATCTTTTATCCTAGTTTAAAAAGAAAGAAACTGCAAAAGAAAAAATAGACCATAAAAACATAAAAAGAAACAAGTTCATTCCAGATATAGCCTATATCTAAGTGATAACTGTCTCTTTTTTTTTCAGCTGTGTGCACTGTTACAGAAATAGTATAAAGGTATGATGAATAGTAGGAAAAAAAAACTGGAAATGGGAGATAGAAAAGTGTAGAAAAATTGAATAAAAAATGTGAAAACAGAAGGTGTGTGAATCCTCACCTGTGAGAATGCTAAATCCAAAGCCTCAAATGCTCTCACTCTGCAGAAGCAAGTAATCTCTGTTACAGTTGCCTGAAAAAACTGGCAAATGAAAACACATCACACAGAATTTCAATAAATCTACTGAGTTGAGAGAGAGAGAGGGAAGCCAATATGTACTGAAAATAGTAATAGTAATCTTTTAAACTGCATTTACGGAATGCAGAAAGAAGGACAGGAGCTATCTGAACACACATAAGCCTGATCCAGATAGGATGGTAGGCTGAAGACAAAGACCTAAACCGAGAATGAGAATGGGAAATAAGATCAAATGCTGCGATGTGCCAAAGACAGATCATATCACTTTAATATTTTTTGAAATAATAATAATTTTCTAGGTAAAATATGTAGTATATCTTATCTGTTCTGATTTCTGAAAGGCTTATGATGCATTGGAAATACATTGGAAATAATTAGCTAAACTGGAAATTAAGAGAATTAGGAGAAAAAAATGAGCTGAGTATTCACTGTCAAATTCAGAGGTGAAATGATGAGTTGGTAGGAGAAGATATCAGAAGGCTTCAGTGAGGAAATTAATGGCATTTTTCAGGGATCCAGCATGCAATTAATCTTATCATATGACATGTACCACACTTCAGTTCATGCAATCACAGAATTACAGACTGGCTTGGATTGGAAGGGATTTTAAAGCCCATCCAGTTCCATCCCCCTGCCATGGGGCAGGGATGCCACCCACCAGATCAGGTTGCCCTGGACCCCAACCAACGTGGCCTTGAGTGCATCAGAGGATAGGGCATCACATCAAAGAACAATGTCACAGCATCGATTCGGTTCCTGCAAGAGGAAAACAACAAGATGTGCTCGAAGAGCATGAGACATGTTTCAGTGGACAACGGATGTTCAGTCTAACGGGACCAGGTGGGAGCTAGTTTGAAGAAAACCCTCTGAAATGCATATGCTGTGGATAATGGGACCCCATCTCCAGCTGCAGATCTGTTCCTGTTGGGCTGTACTGACTGCTAACGTAGCCTGGGTAGGGATGTATTATTAATAAGGCAGTGATGAGAAGGAAAACTGAGTTGTCTTAATGAACTGAAATTTAAAAATAAAAGTGAAAAAATGTGTACTCAGATTAAAACAAATATTTCCTACAAAGCATGAACCTATTCTGAGTACAGAAAGATCTGTGTTAAACCTGTTCTACAGTGAATCACAGGATATCCAAGCAACTAGTATGGTGAATTGCTTTAAAAATAAACCCCAGAAATATCAATACCTACCAGATTATTCTGGGTATGTTTGTTTGTTTGTTGTTTGTTTGTTTTAAATAGCCTAGCAATTGGCTGTTGCAATGAAATTAAAATGCTGATAAAATTTTCAAAATGACAAAGAATGTATATTTATTGGCAGCTTATAATTTAACTGCTGCAGTAGTTTACAAAAACATTACACTAGAAACCTGAAGGGCTTCATTAGATTGAGAACTGGTTTAGCTATTACTAGGAATGTTAGACTGAATAATTACACTAGCTGAAATAAAAACTGATAAGCATCAGTAGTTTAATGGTTCTTCCTATGGACTCTACAGTGACTCTATACTCTGCATTGAAGCATCATCTGCCAGAATTAGAACTAGCAACAAATAGATATACTGATTTCTATTCAATATGTTCCAATATTTTAATGTCATCAAACCACTGTAAAGTAAAAGCAATGTAACTATCAGATTTCCACTCTTTACGACACTTCGGGTTGCAATTCTGCTGTCATTGAGATAAATCTTACTGACTGGGATTTACTGAATGTATGAAGTAGCCCAGCAAGGTTAATTCAAATACTGAGTCTGAAACACACTTCAGCACTGTCACACAGGGAACACTGATGAAAGTATTAATAATTGTCAACTGAATCTTTAACGTGTGATAGCTGTGATAACTGCAGCTAATTTGCTCCCCAGTTTAATTTGAAATGGTTTGACAAAGGGCATGAACTTGCCTGTGAGTAGGTAAGTCATACTAATTGAAGCACTCCTGTATTATAATAGACCACTTACACCATTTGCATTTGCATGTATGCATGCCCACAGTCTTGCAAAAATATTTCTGCTTGTTTGTGATAATATTACATTTGGCATGAAAATCAAAAACGACTAAAGGTAGTGCTGGGAAGGTAAAGGCAGAATTTCCCAAAAAGGACCATAGAAACACTCCTACAAAGAATAAACATATCTGTAGGAATTTAAGACTAAAGCAATCCAGGAACTCCAAAATCTACCTTAAAAGCTATTCAGAGAGAAGACACGCTGCAAGTTAAAACTATTTCCCAAATTTCACTCAGAAGAAACTAAGGAACTAGCACTGCTATATTTTAAAATCAGCATCTGCTGAGGTCTCTTTGATATAGTCGCACCAAAATTAGGTAGCTGTCTAGGATATGTTTAGGGACAGATGTAAATACCTACCTCCAAAGCTGGTAGCCTCAAAGATTCTGCTTTTATAATATTACATTCCACTTTCCTTCAGAACCAGATTGGTGAATGCCAGCTTGCCTTTCCATCCTCTACACAGCATAAGCATCAGAGCCACCATTAGGATAAGGAACACCATGCCAAAGTCCTTTTGCTGCTGAGAAACTTCAAGCCAAAACCTTCCCCTTTGTTGAACCGTATTATTTGCAGCTGGTGTGCTTAGCAGCCTCAGCTGCTGAACTCTGTTCAGCTCCGTGTGTAAGAGCTGAGTTCATTGGCTCACAGGGAGAGTGAATTGGGCTCTGCAGAGGAGCAGTTAAAGTATCAGCCTGGCTAGAACACAGGCCCTGCTTCAAGGTTTTTATCCAGTGAATACTCTATGGGAAGAACAGAAGCAAACCTGGAAAAGATAATGCAAATCAGCCTTTCTGCTCCATCACTGCAGTCATACTCTTTACTTACTGATATCTTGCCCAACAAACAAGCATGCTGATAAAGCTTTGTCATGAGGGACAGATCATAACATCATCCTAAGCCACTGAATGACTAAGATGCTTATGTGTGAGACAGAAAATGTGTATTTTTTTAAATGGTCTTATGCAGAGGAAGGAGCTGAGCTCACTGCTTGTAAAATATGAATGATTTCCTTCTGGATTATTACATTCAAAATGCTGTACCATAATATCCTCAGAGTGCTAGATACAAGGCTTAGCTTCTTATTGTATGTAAAGGCTTGTTGTGTAGTTGCACACTTGTTTTCCCTGATAAGAAAGCTAGTTTCAAACTTCCTGTCTTTGGCTTCTTTTTCACCCTGCAGTTGTACTGTTATTGTGAGGCTGCACAGAGCATCAATAACAGAAATGAGCTACGTCCATAAAAAAAGTCTGTGAACTGAATCAGCAAGAGAGTGAATATGACATTTATGCTCCAAAGATAACAAGATTTAGGACATGTTCCTGTCTTCACCAGGGTCCTTACTCACCATCTGAACTTGGGCTACAGGGAGTTCAAACCGCTGCACCTCACTGAGGTTTCTAACCTCTACCTATGAAGGTTAGTGACCACACCTCTTGAATGTCCACAAGTTTTTCTGGCTAGACACTGAGTCAGAACCATCCAAGGAACATGGAAAGATGCAATGCCCTTCATTTCCAGACTGATGCCTAACCCTGTGATTAGTGTATCTGGGCAGAAATAGAGTCCTGGACAACTTTTTAAAAACATACCTCTCATCAGGCATAGCACCTTAGATTTATGCCTTATGAATGATTTGGCACACATCTTTAAAGTCTGGGATCTGAAAATCCAGCAAAACAAGGTTATCATTACACTGAAGAGTTACCATGTTACTTAATATTTAATAGATGAGATCACTTATGGAACTTATCGTATATGCCATTATCTGAATGAAATGTTGAATTTTAGGGTAATTTGGGAATCTTTCTGCAGTCAGTTTGTCAATCACGCAACTTCTTTGTATTTGCTTTTTCAATTTCTTGCTAACTTAAGTCAGTAACTTTACCTTGGTTTCCCAAGCAGGTAATTTTTTCTGAAATCAGTAAGTTTTTCAGTACCAGGTATCTATGTAATAATGAAAAGCCCATGCCCTGATATACCTACAAAAAGGACAACTATTCTCATGTGCAACAGTGAGGAAAAACAGTCTTTTAAGCTAAGACTTAATTCAGCTATTAATGAAATAAAAGTTTACATCATTTGTGTCTGTTTAATAGTAGTTTCCATTTTTCTAAGCTTCCTTACTGATAAACTAAAAAGAACAGGATGCTCTTTTAATACAAAATTTCCTTATATCAAAAGTATTTTGAATAAATTACATACTACATTAAACATATAAATATCAGAAGAGCAGTAAATTCAGTCTTTACACATGTAGAGGTATCACTGACATTAGTCAGATATCTAGTGGTGGGCTAATATATCTAGCATAATATTATTTACAGTATTATGATATCTAATTATACTTTGATATGGAAGAACTGAGATTATTGAGGAAAAAAATGTCTTACAGCCGATATGTAGATACACATTTTATTTTTGTTTCAAAAAATAGCAAATGTCTTAAGAACACAAACCAGAAAGTTATTAAAAGCTTCATAGCAAAATATTTAGCCAACTTTATTACAATATATAGGCTTGAGGTTCTAATAGTTAACACTATGCCTCAATTCACTGAGCAAGTAACGCTCCTGATACATAAACATTGCACAGTTGAAACTTGGAGCTGAATATTAAAAAAAATGAGGATTTTTATCTTTGATCTTTCATAACCAACTGAAGTACAACAACATTTTCATGGGTTTGATTCTTTTTGGGAAAAGCCATTTAAAATAATTCCTGAGCATTTAGGTTAAGTGAATATATCCAAAACGACCAATTAAAACCAACATCCTGCTAGGTGAGCCTTGCAGCCAGAAATGACATTCTCTATCACGGCAGTCATGACAGGATTAAGGCCTAAATACCTTAATGAAATAAATGAAAACTTTCTGGTATGCACACTCAAATTCTCATTTTCTTTATAAACAGCCTACAACTGCCAACTGAGAAGTTTGCTCTGATGAGAAAAACACTGTTCTAAATGTCACAAACTTTTGCAAAATCTTGTAATGCGAATTATTCCAGCTAAGCTTTCAGTGATCTAACATGCCAATAATTATGTGAAATATATAAAGCAAAATTCAGGCAAGGGGCTTTCATACCGTATTAGAATGCATATTGAATTGTATGCTTTGTATCAGATATTTTGACCATAGAGATGCTATGGAGAGGCAATATTCACTTCCCATTATTCTCTTCAGAATTATGTCACAATATCATTTTACTATATATCACGTTTCTGAAATCATGTTATCATTATGTTCCTATGATTTTAATTAAATCCAAATAGTTTGATTTTAAAACTGCTGCCAATCAAAGTGCTTTAGAGAGCTAACCTCAGAAGGATTTTCACATTTCTTTAATACGTTTTCCTGGAATTACTGGATTTAATTATAACGTATGTAGAAACATTATTGTACAAAGCATAGTAAATAATTCACAGCACTAGTATTCAACTTGATCAATTACAATGAATTCACAAAAATGTTTTTAATTATACCCACTCTTCTCTAACCACCCACCTCAATATGTAAACAAGTTTCTCACAATGACAGTGGCAAGATTGTAGTTACTGAGATGTATCATATGTGAAAGACAACACCTAGGATAAAGGCCTGAATTTAACAATTTCGGTACGTACTGCTGCTCACTTCCCATTCTAGACCATAAGTACAATTTTTAGACTCTTGCAGTCATTAAATAAACAGAACTTATAAGTAAAGTTTGAGCTTTTATTCTAATGCTGGCTTCTGGAGTCAAATTGATAGAAACTAACATGCTCATATAGAACAGAAGGAAAAATGAGTTGGAAAAAATTTTGAACAGTTGTACCAAAACTCGCTGAGCACTGATAATGTACAATATTGCAACTGTATGATACTATGACAAAAAACTTGGCCTTACGAAGATGAAGATCTGCTTCCACAAGCCAATTTCAATATGCTATTAAGCAGTTGGTTAAAAACAGGCTTGTACAATTTTCACTGAAAAGGAAACACTTGTCAAAATGTTTTTGTTTTTGTTTTTTAAATACTGTATGATATCTTGTAAATTCCAATTTAAATATTAAAACCTTGTTTCTGAAGTTCCCCGCTTTAAATTGTTACTCAAAAACTCATCATGTTCAAAACTCAAATTATTATGAGATCTTGATATCATAAGAAGCTTTTCCTTATTGGTAAAGTCTTTTTTGACCACTGCTTGTGGCACAAGTAACCTATCCATTGGGTCTTCTTTGTTTTCTAATTTCATATATCCTTTACTGTTGCTCCGATCCAGCCTGGGCCAGCTGGGATGTTTCCTTTGTTCAGCTTGGACAGTGAGTGTAGATGGACCCCTGTCCAAATCCAGAGACTTTGAATGTGAAGACAGCAGATGTAAAGATGTGTTGGAACCAAACTGCTTCCTGGCAGCACCAGGGGATAAAAGCTTTCCTGTGCTTGGTCCGAGGGTCATAGAAGACTTGAACTGGTCATGTTGAGTGTCCACAAATGAATTATGTCGTGGTAGCACGGCCCGCTTGCAGGATTCATTGGTGTCAGTTAATGGAATGGCCAAGGAGTCCATTGAGATATTTCTGGACCGACTCCTCGTGATCTCTGAGTCCTCAGTTATGTTGTCTATACTGGGCTCATCAATAACACAGTTATTCAGTTTAATTACTGGCAGTGTGAAAGCACTAATGGAAGATGATACAATGGATTTTGTTTCACACTTTATAGAACTAGTGTTTTTGTCATCTGAAGCCTTGCTGGAATGGGGGTAAAGTCCAAAGACTGAACCAGATTGCTCAGTCAGCAGAGGTGGTAGTAGGCTAGCAGTGGTCCTATCTTCATTTAAAGTAATTTCATCTTCTTCAGCAGAACTATCCATTCTAAAACTACTCTTGAAGCCAGAGAAAGGTGCAACTGTGTTAGCGGCCAGCCGGGATGCACATGAGCTCCCACTGTGCCTGAGTTCTCCTTCCCCTAACAAACCAGCAAAGGCACCACTCAGCTGCTTTTGTTCCTTGATCCTCAAGGTGTGGATGTCTATTACAGTGGAGTATATGTCTCTCATGTGTATGATTTTTGTTTCCTTGTCACGGTTTTCGTGTAGAATGGCATTTGCACAAATAAAAATGAAGATTCCAATGCCCATGGTAAAAGGGCCCAACATTTTCATCTTATCTGAGTGCACATGCTGCTCAAAGAAACGAAGTAAAGTGCTTCCTTGGTTTTTTAAGACCTGGGTTTCATTAACTGATACACTATCTTCAGATGCCAAAAGCTGTTCCTTTTGGGGCCAGTATCCAAGGACGGCCATTGCAATTCCCAAGAATGCGATAAGCACTCCCAAAACAAGGAAGAATCCTGATGGGGAATAGAGTCGAATTTTGCCCCTGACAATGACTACATCTGCCCTGGGCCGGCGTCTGACTGGTTTCTTCTCCTCAGAAGCTGGCGCTGCAGCAAGATTTACATGTTGCTGAGATCTGGCAGAGTCTTGCCTTTTCAAGGCAGCCAGTCCCGTTATGACTCCTCCGGTTGCTATCATAGTTCTAGATTGTGTCCTGGGGGAAAAAGAAAGCAGAAATATTGATGCAATGGAAGTTTGTGTATGCTTTGTTAATATATAAATATTTCTTGATAATTAAATTATTAGTACTTTTTAAGAGCTACTACATCTTAATCCATTTAGGACACAATAGAAGTTTTAAGATTCACATGGCATTTTAAAAATGTTCTCACATATCTTTTATAACTATATATATAGGCAATAAATCTTCTATCAACGATACTAATATTTAAAGAAAACTAGTGCTCTTTGTGGTGACATACAAGGGTTAAAGATAGAAATATTCATAAATTTGTACGGATGGTTTATGTCAGAACTGGTCTCCAGGAAAATAAGTAACATATTATCACCTTGCATGAGTTTCAGATCATTTTACATTTTAAGATCATTTTAAGTAGCTCTTTTAAAATCTTCCATGACAATTATTATGATTACAGATCATTCCACACATCATCTTTAAGAGATCTTGCCTTTTACGTTTCAGCATATGTTAATATATTCATATTCTATCATTCAAAGAAGCTCTTATTAAGCCTATTAAGACCACTTGAGTCTCAACTACAGGATCACTTCTGTCTTCCTGAATAAAGCTGATCCTTCTCTCTGCATACCTTGCATACAAGCTCCACTATTACATCACAGACCACAAACTCGGTTTAGTTTACCCGATAATCAATTTTCATAAATTTCAAGCTCATGAATTCAAACCTTCACTGTTTTTATGAGTTGGTTTTATGTTTTTTCATTTTAGACTTTTTACACCTGGGCATCTGCTATGTGGAAAACATGAACCAGCATGGATTTATAAAAAGAAAGTCATGTTTGATCATTTATTTATGAGTAAAAGTAATGAATAAAATGACACAGTTCAGGATTATTAATTATTACTTTACTAGACATCTTATAATCAGACTTGAAAATAGATTCTAAGGTTAATTAATGGATTTGAATGAATACTAGATAACATTATAAAATACAACTACGATGTTATATGCTGGGTATGAAAAAATATGTTTTCTTTGCAGGTATTGCTAAGCTCAGAAATAAAGAAAGGCTGACAGTCTGCTGCAGAGAAAAAGGTAAATGTCAATGCTGGGGATGTTTTAAAAAGCAGATAAAGTAGAAGTTAGACTGGAAGCATAATGTGAAAGACCGGGAAGCAGAGGAAAAGCAAACCACTGACTGCTTGCAATTTGCAGAAGATAATTTTCATCAGATATTTTTAAATATTTGGATTTTAAAAATCCTAACAGTGACATCCGTGCAAAAAGATGAGGTCTATTATGGTATGAGAAACAGACAGACTGTGTTTTTTCGACATTATCATGAATTTCCAACAGGTATTAGGTAAACATATTTCCAAATAGAAGTTGCTTCAGCCTTATTATTTCATGCCTATGAAATTAATAGGGAGTTTGAGGACATTGGCTGATGGAAGTACTAATCCAGAAAAAAAAAAAAAAAAGAAAGAAATGTACCCACTGTTCATTATTATTTGTTCAGCAGTAATTCAGGTGATAAACAAAAAGTGACAACCTCAATTCTCTCCCTAGACCATCATTATTAAACGGCAGAGTGCCTCCTCTCCTTCTGTGAGAAATCTTTCCTTTATGAGGGGAAGAACTGAAAAAAGGGCCTGAGGTACTATGTATACAGCATTTTCTGAATTTACAAAAGCACACTTCAAAGGATTATTCAAAAAACTTCAGCAATTTCAATTGTAGTGTCAGGTTTCTGTTCCTAAACTCTCCGGAAATTCTTGCTTATTGCAATTCACTTCCATTTTTATGTTATCTGGGCAACTTCAGTTGTTTCATGTCAATTAATTTCTTGAATGCTTCACAGAAAGCCATATTTTTATGTAATATATTTTAAAATCCCCCAAAGAAAGTTTTTTGAGGTTGATAGTATTTAAAAAAAAAAAAAAATGAAAACAAACCTTCTCATATGTCTTTCTATAAGGATTTCTGCCAAAGCAAAAGATTATTCTTGTGTAAAACAATGTTTGAGTCTCTGGGCAGAAATAAGTAGGATTTACTCATTAAAAAAAACCATTGTAATTTGTCCTTACTCAATTAAAAGTAATTAGTTTTCTCTATGAAATAAATTAAGAGAATTATGACCTATCTTTACTGAAATAAATAGATCATTTAGCTATTATCTAATTTGCTCCCTTACTCTTTTCCACATCTGAGATCTTTGCAGGGATAGGAGTTTCCATATTCATGTGGCATATTGCAGCACACATAAACCCACACTTGTCCATCTCAGGGCTGCCAAGAAGCCGCACAGGGTAGTGCTAAATCCAAGCTCTGCCTGTTAGTAGGATTTTATATTTTGTGTACTGTATTGTGTTTATTACACCTACCTGGATTGCATCAAAGGGTGAACCAAGTAAGCTCGGATTTGATTGCTAAATATTTTAAACACGCTTTTAGCAAGAGTTCTTCTCTAACTCTGAAATGCACATTGAAAAAGAAAAATACATCTTGTGGTATATTTCTATAGAAAAAAACTCATTTGCAAGATTTACAAATACTGCAGGGAAAAATACATAAATTTAATTACAATAACTTGAAGTATAAAAAGAAACTGAGATCTCTTGAAGTGAGAAAGAGATCTCTTGAGCCACCTGGTCACTTTCCTCCCAGCATTTCAGGGGAGCACTGTTCCTCTTCTCACCTTACCTGCATCAGAAATTTTATGTAGGGGTAACCAACTTTGGCTGCAACAAGATGAAAAACCACTTTATACACAGAAAAAGATGCTTTCCTGTTTCTTCAGTTGACATCAGTATTATTAAACCTCTTATCTTTCATGGAAAAAATCACTACCAAGTGCATAAGTAATAATTTTTAATAAGCCACAGTGCTGGGTAAGGTTTCTATACTACTTCATATTAATAGCTGAATTTTGATCTCTTCTCCATCTAATAAAATCCACAGCATTAGCAGACGTATTGATATGAGATGATTTCAGAGAGCTCTTCATAAGCCTACTACAATTAAATGCATTTCAAGATGGAAAATCTTTTTTTAGAAAATGCTATGTTTAGAATAAAGTGACTTTGTAGACATGGAAATTATCTTGCAGATCTGTTTAGTTGCACCACAGAATAGCCATAATTCATGAGTATCAATGGCAAATGCTAATTTTCTTATTTAGCTTAGTATAATGATTACATTTACTCAAAATTGAGAACTGAAGCTTTTGAACAAACAAACCTTACAAGATTTTGAATCAGATTATGCTAGGAACTTTGACAGAACATTTTGGTAGCACTGTGAATGACACAGTCTTGCTCTAAAATGCATCGAATACCAGTAAAATGGATGTGGAGTACAGAGGAAAAAATATAGAGACAAGTCTGTGAACTGTTTTATAAAACATAACCATCTTGCTGATACCAAAGCACTACAACTGTCTATCTTTTTTTTAAAGAACAAATGTGTTTTGTGTGCTTTTTTTTTCCCCAAGATTCTGCCTCCCTAACCTTGTAGATGTTCTGGTTTTTTTCATCTTCAGCAAGAACATCGTACCTGTCTTGGTTGTGGCTCAAACAGAGACAATTTTCTCCATTGTGGCTGGTATGCTGGATTTAGGATGAGAATGTTAATAACACACTGATATTTTAGTTGTTTCTGAGCAGTGCTTACACTGAGTCAACGATTTTTTAGCTTCCCATGCTGCCCTGCCAATGAGGAGACTAGAGATGCACAAGGAGGTGGGAAGGGACAGAAGCAGGACAGCTGACTCAAACCATCCCATATTGTTCATGCTGAACAAAAAATCGGGAGAGTTGTCTGAGGGCGCAGCCACTCCTTAAGGACTGGCTGAGCATCTCGTCAGTGGCTGGTGAGCAATTGTATTTGTATCAATTGTTCTGTGTTTTTTGTTTTGTTTTGTTTTTCTTTTGTTATTTTTCCTTCTATTAAACTGTCCTTATGTCAAGTCTCAAGTTCTTCCATTTTTTCCCATGCTCTCTCCCACCCCACTGCAGGGCAGTGAGCAAATTGGTGTGTGGGGCTGAGCTGCCTGCTGGATTAAGCCACAACAGAACCAAAGGCTTAATACTCTATGGGTATAGTCTTGAAAGAAACAGCCGCCCAGATTTACTCCCATATCTAGCACTGCTTTGTACTGTGCTGTTGTTACCAAGTGACCCTTGCACCATCACTGTTGGCCACTCCAAGATCAACTAAGAAAAGCATATCTTGGTACAGATTCTGTAAAGTAGCTCCTGCTAGTGCTGGCTCTTCAACATCTCTACAGAGCAGAGTGACTCGGGCTCTTAATGCTTCAGGTCATGGCCCTTAGCAAGATGTACTTCATATATAAGACAGGCTGCAGGCCAAGCGCAGTCCTGTGCATCTGGCATGGTTTCTAGATGCTCCCAGAAATCCAGCAGCAAGTGGAGTAACAGGTTGTTCTGTGCCCTTTAACTTGAAGAAAGGACCCATCGGCAAAGGACCAGTCAGCAGCTGCTCCCCATAGATTTCTCAGGTAACAAGTGATGGGAGCCTCAAAAGGGCCTTTAGAGACCCATGCAGCAAGGACAAAGAAAAAGAGCCTGAGGGAAAGCCCTGGATGACACTTGGAAACATATGTGATAAGGAGCCATGAGAGGAGATGCAAGACATCTAAGAGTATACTTGAGCCAGAGTAACAATTCATACAGGAAAGGCTTGCAAACAGTTGAGTAATTATAAGACAAGTATCAGTCTGAGATGTGGAGTAACATCTGCTTCTTATGTTACACTGGCTGCCCAGATCAAGGCTGCCAGAGAGACTGAAAGAGATGCTCCTTTATCACCTTTCCATATGGGCAAAGGTTGCAAAGACATTCAAGGAAGATTATCATAAAAGGAAATTGTGAAAGAGGGTAAAAAAAATGGCTACTCTAGTGGGAAACCACTAGACTTGTATCTGCTGATCAAAGATCTGCTGATCCCTATTTTCTATTTCAATTTGTATCACTATGTCAAGCGTTCATGGATGATTAAACAGAAACACGGTGTGTTTATGCTGATAGTGTTACCCATATCTGAATTTGTCAGCCTAGAAAAGGAAGGGAGGCCAGAGGCAGGTGATCAGGGGACTCATTAGAGCAGATGGTGTCTCCAGACAGCTGCAGAACATAGAGCAACTTGAACAGCCTGGACATGTCCAGAGGGAGGCGTGACAGATAAGAGGAGTCACTCAGAGTCCCTTTGAAGCTAAGAACCACCTACACAAGTAATGCTCCGTTATCCTTTGGAAGCCAAGGAAATGACAAAATGTGTGGCATAGGATTTGGTGGGATTTGAGCTCAGTTGACTCACTGATTGATTATCCCACATATAAAATGTGTCAACTGCAAGAATGTATTACAGACTGCATACTTCTGTTTTAATCACAACTAAGACAATATCAGCTATTTAAACAATGGCTCTGCCTCTAGGCAGCCTAGAAAAATCTGAAAGATGTGTATACAAGAACAAAAATTCAATGGAAGGAATCGACTACACAGCATGTAGAAGTGGCTCCAGCTAACTTCTTGTGGTTCCACAAACTATAAACTCCTTATTTCTCTCTTTACCCTATAAAGGGCAATATCTCTCTTTCCTCCCAAATAACTGGCATCGTCTTAGCAGTATAGGTACCAACTAACTAACTTTGTTTTTCAGAGATGGTTAAACTGTTAAGCATCTAATTCAGCTCTCAGAAACTATACTAAGTTTCAACCAGTAGTTAGCTTGAAGCTAGACATTTCTATTTCAAGTGCCTGAAACTGAAATCTATTGTTTTGAACTGTTTTGGTACAATAAAAGTTATTGCCACTATCTACCACTTCTGAATAAATATAGTGTCATTTGAATTATGCTGAGTTCTTACATTTCATTTAAAATGCAGACCAGCAGCATGGATGGGAAGTGAAATAAAGGATATGTATTTCAACAAAGAATTAAACCTCAACACAGTAAGAAGTGTGAAAAAGACTGGTTTATATTACCATGACATTACCTATTCTGCTACTTCAGTTGATTAGGAAATTTATTTCCTGTTGGTACGATTTGTTACAATTTAAGTGTCTCAATTTCAAGTTGAGAGGACAAAATTTAACATCAACTTTCCTTTATCATCAGTAGATTTGAAGTCCTAGAAATTAAAGAGGTATGTGTAAATTCTTGTAATCAAGAATGCAAATGATAAAGTAATAAGAGAACTGGTAACATAACTGAGTAAACAAATCAATATTAAGTTGAATTTAACATCTAAACTTTGTGTCTGGGGTATTCTACGCATAGACATTGTGATTTGATACCATCACTTGTTTTTCCACAGAAAAAGATATATTCTTTCAAAGCAATTTTATAGGCACAAAGAGATTAATCTTTCTGGTAGAGGGAACACAGCAATAGCCAAAGAGAGAGAAGTTCCATAAGAAACAGAAAAAAGCATCCCCAATTCCATTTCTATTCAGATGCTTAACAAGCAGTCCTCTCCAGTTGACTAACAAATCAGTGGGACTACCTTATGATGCATCTCTCTCCTAATATCTAGTCCTCAAAATATGATTAAAGAAGAAACGCAAGTAAGAAGAGTATCTTTTGTATTCATGATTATAGGGTATTTTAAGTGTACTTTAATTGACAATAGGTGAGATGAAAGCATGTGAAATGTGGTATTAAAAATCTTCATAACCTCAGCTGGGATTTTGAAGTCATGCAAGCAGAGCCAAGGACAGAAAATTGCATGCCTATTTAAAACATTAAAGCTTTGAAATTTCCAGCTGAAACAAACCCTTTGGGTTCAAACTCCCTTTAATGTTGCCTCTTTTAGGCTGCAAAGGGATAAGCTTAGGGACTAATCATATCCTTTTAACCTCCTGGTTGCCAGTCAGATTATGGAAGCAGGCCAAATCATGCTAGCCATTTCACAGCATAAAAGGGAAAAGGCAGGCTGCATGTGGGTCAGGTAATGAAAGAATCTGGGGTGCCTAAAGGGCAGCAGTAGGCAGAAGGTCCATAGCAAGGGTTAAGAGCTCAGGCTCTCCAGATATTGGTAGATCTGTATCAAATGGTGTGTACTTGCATTACATATCAAACAGTAAAATCTTTGCACTCACAGGTGAAAAGCAAAAGCTTGGTATTAAGGATACATCAAAATCTGTGAGGAAATTTGACATCTGACTGTGATCCACCCATTTAAAAAACCTAGATCTGGCAGCGGTTTCCAAATCTGCACTGTACTGGCCCAAGTAACACCAAGGGTCTTCATCAATTACCTCTAAAGAATCAATGGAAGATAACTAGGAATGGCACATCAGAACATCAGACTATTATTTATAGGCATTTCTTTAAATATAAATATATATTATAAAAAAAAAAAAA
>PPHD01015400.1:1881-16122 GCA_002909625.1 Bambusicola thoracicus | reverse complement strand
TTTTTTTTTCTTGCCTGGGAACCCAATGCTGTTCTGGGCAGGCTTTTTCCTTTGCCATGACTGCATTTAGCAAATGAGGCTTCTTACAAAAAAATACCCAGTTTGAGCCTGCAAGTCGATGCAATTCACCCCTTGTTAACTCTTTGATTGAGAGCTATGTAGATTGAAGAAGAAAGGTATTGATCTGCTTTTGGGATTGAAAACTAAGATTAAATAGAAAGTCCGAGGGCGAAAATGAGGTTTTTAAATGAATGGACGAGCTGAAAGAAAAATAAAATAGCACTATATACTGGAAATAAGTTCCGAGGCCACATGGATGGAGGCCATGGAACACAGCAACAGCATGGGTGTGCTTTGGGAGTCATACACTGTGTCTCAGGTTGGTGCTTACTGTGAGAAACTGGAGCAGAAGAAGAGAAAAGCAGCCTGCTATCTCAGTTTCAGAGCCTAGATTGGTTGCTGGTATTATGGATGGGCATGGAGGACTGGTTAACGTGAAAGGAATGGAGCTTTGGATGTAATTGAGATGTTTCAAGCGGTTGCTTTTTCTTCTGCATGTGGTTCGTTAGAAACCTTCTGTAGGTGGAAACCTTTCTTCATCAGTCCGCGTCACCTCTTCTGCTCTGGGTGGGTTTGGGGCTCCTGTGGCAAAGTGAATGGTAAAGTCTGTGGACTTCTGGTGACTTTCCTTGGTTGCTCAAGGTGAGCAGGAGGCATTTGGTGGTAAATACAAAGCGCAGCTGTACTTAAAGGATGCGGATGTGAAAGTGCTGCTAACTGAATCAAACACAAAAATGGATTTATATCCCAACAAGAATTCCCAGGAGAAATTGCCTTCTGTTTGCTGCTTTTTGTAATTCAAATACAATAATAGAGGAGCAAGCTGTTACAATGCAAATGCCTGGCAGTGTGTTTTGTTGGAAGATCTCAATGCACTTGTAAATGTGGAGCACATTTCTTTATGGAGTGCAGGAGCAGAATGGAGTGGAGTGTGTGCTTATTCAGGATGAGGGCTTTTCATTTTTTTATCCAAGGCGTAAGATCTTGGTCACTGCCGACAGCTCATGTGCTGGTTACGGCTTCAGCTGAGTGTTTGAAGTCTGTTCTGTGTCGTTTTCTTCTACAGAACTTCTGTCTCCTTTCTTGCTGAGCTCCTGGTGCTGGAAAGGACGGGTGGCTGCCCTGCAATTACCATTAGCAGTTGCAGATTGATGCAGCTCCCGGCTTTCCGGAGAATTACAAACAGATGAAAACATCACCAGGTTGCTCTGTTGACATTTAAAGGTTTAAGGCAGAAGTTGAAACATAGTGGGAAGGCAAAAAAAATGCTTGCAACTCTATGTGAGCGTGGGGCGGGCTTGCTTCTAAATAAAATGATACCCGCTGTGTTTTTCCCTTTGGACTGTTAATTCTCCATCAGTATAACGATGACATTGCTGATACTGAGGGAACTCGTAGCTGGGCCAAAGGTTTCTCCTGGGACAAGTTCCCTTCTTGGTGGCCTTGAAGGGAGTGTTGTACTTACAGATGGATGCACTGCTTCATATCTTATAAGGCAAATAGCACCACAGGTACTGCAGGTCTTCTCATAGTGGTGCAGGTTTGGCACAAGGAGTGGAAAGTGGTGCAGTTCTATCATAAGGAAATTCAGCACCAAACCTGCAGGAGAATGACCCAAACCTGAGCAATGTGAGACTGGCTGTGGTGTTTGTGAAGGATACTTGGGCAACCAAAGAGCCGTGAAGGGACGTGGTGGGAGAACCTGGTGAGGCTGCTACTCACACTGGAGGCAGCGTGAGGAGAATATGCATTAATTGGTTAATGGTTGTGGAGGGCTTTGAAGATGGAAATAACTGTATAAGTGCTTGGTGTGATTATTATGCTGACAATGGCAACGTAGAGGAGTGGTGGTGCTCAGGGAGCAGTCAGAACTGATTAAGAGATGATCTTGAAAGGGAAAGTTTTGAAGGGAGAAAATTGCATCCCTTGAGAAGAGGCCGCTGGGGCTGAATTTGGGATAACTGATAGCGCTCAGAGCTGAGCAGGTGATGTCACATAGCGGGTGTGGGAGCACCATCCCATTGCAGAGAGCACAGCCCGGCGCTGGGGCTGTGGGACGGTCCCGACCACGCTTAGCACCAACCACAAATGCTGCTCGGAGCCGTACGGCTGCGTTTGGACGTGTGATGTAAATCTCTGTACAATCAGCATTTCCTCCCGCTCTCTCCCCATTTACATGAGGAATCTTACACAGAGTCCCCTGCTGTGGTTGCACGCCGATACACAGAGATACCAATGTGGCACATCTTCAGCTGGAGCTGCAATGAAGCCAAGCCCTGCTCCCCGGCTGAGTTGTAGTGCACTGCCCTTGCTGATGGGTTTCCTGCTCTTTGTTCCCTGTTAAAAGGTGCAGGGTTTTCTTTCTCTGCGTACACTCCTTGCATCAGCAAACTGCCTGGCTGAACGCCATCTCTGGGGGTCAGCAGAGCGTGGAAACAATCTCTCCTGTTGTGCTCCAGGCAGCCCCGTTTCTCTGCTTTCTTCTACACGCCTTTCCAGATGAAGCAGTCATTGTGATGCTCTTTGCCGCCGTGTTTGGTGAAAGCTGAAATTTGACTAAGAGGTGCTGAGGCGTGCTGTGCTGTGGAGCAATTGGCAGTTCAGTAACTCGGGTTCCTCATCAGCATTGGCCGAGCAAAGATCTGTTTTGCTCAGACTGGGAATGTTGTCTGACATTGCATCTATTGCTGCCTGCTCACTGTTGGATCCGATGTGTATGGAGGGATGCGTGTCCCATCTGCCTCCAGCTTGTGAACCTGAGTGAGCGCAAAGAGAACGCAGTGTTTTACAGAGTCCTGGTACAAAATACTGAGGGGAAAAAAAAAATCATTTATGTATCTTTAATAAACAGAGACTCTTTCATTTACTTTGATACTGCTTAGATTATTTAGCATTGATAGCGGGGATTTTCTTAGATGATTATTAAACGTAGATGTATTCCTGCTGTGTTTAACAGAGTACATTGACATCGTTTTGTCTGTCTGCTTATGCAGTGATTCATCCGTAGAGCAGCCCCTTAACACAAGATGATGTACTTTTGCTGGTTGTGCCACCTCTGAAACGCTGGTGCAAATCTTCTGCTAAAGGCCTGTCCTGTTCTCTAGCTTGCTTTGGTTCTGTTTAGATTGTAAGCATTTCAGATGGTAAAGTGGTATATAAATCTGCTGGGGTAAGTGCTTCTAAAGTAGCTGAGAAAGACAGAGCACACACCTGGGGAAGGCAGCGTGGCACAGCAGTGTCTCTGATAACCCAACAGGGACGTGTGCTGTGGTGCTCACAGTGCAGCTCAAGTCCTTATCAGCTACGCCCCGCGCAGTGTGATTTTTGGGTCCCTTTTTGATAGCAATCTGCTTTTAAAATACAAATCTGATAAAGGTCTTGAAGTCCCTGCTGTGCCAGGGCAGGGGGCAGCCGGTGTCAGGTCAGCTGCCATGCTGCCCTGTCCTCCTGTTAGAAGCAGGGAGCTTCAGCCTCGGGGGATGATCCGACAGCTGCTGCCATGACCCATGTACTCACTGCAGCAATTTGTCTTAACCCAACAAGGCATTACTTTCCAGCAGTTGAAGTCTCTGGCCTCTCAACATGTCAGGGGCTGCTGTGCAGCTGTAAGACAGACATATGTGCACTGTCATGTTCTTGTGATTTAAGTTTTGCCCTGCGATGGCTTTTGATGTTACCTGAAATGGGATGCTGCCTTTTTTTTTCCCAGGACAGCATCTCAGAACTCCTTTGATCTTGCTGCTAGGATTGTGTGCCCTTTCGAGGTTCAATCACGAAATATAAAAATAAGTCTTTTCAGCTTTATTGTGTCTCTTTTTCCTTCCTTCCAAGGGAGAAGGTTAGCTGGGTGTTGAGGAGGGGAATGTACAAGCAGGGATGACAACCAGCGTCCCATCTACATGCATGGGGCATTGCAGCATTCTGGCCAGTTCTTGGCTTCGGACAGTTGTGGAAGGGTTTGGGGAGTCTAAAACCTGGCCAGGGCTTCAGAAACATCCCTGAACAAGGAAGCGTTGAGCAGGTTGTGTTCATCCATGATGGTGTTTCCTAACATTTTGGATGTGTTGTCCTCAGCGTTTTCAGTGGAGGTGCCTTTATTATGTAAGAATGAACTATTAAATTACGATGTTACGTAGGACATTTGGGAAATGGAAGGGCTGCCATGCTGTTGTGTAGGATTTTCTGCATCTGGAATGTGTGTGTCACTTCCAAGATGCGTTGGAAGAGCTGTTCACCCAGCAGTAAGTGGGATAGAGGGGTGGTGATGGGACTGAGAGACTGTTGGATGGGAGGAAGTAAAGCCTTGCAGCTGGAGGGGTGACTTAGCTGGATTTGGGGATGGCGTGTTGGGTTTGTGACACCCCACAGTGCTGTGCAAATCCGCTGTAGTGTGGAACTCGTGCCCTGCTTTGGATTTGAGGCCCATGCTGTAATCCTTCTGGGACCCGGCAGTAGGGGTGTGAGCTAGATTCAGATAAAATGTGTGTTCTTTGCCCTTGTGTTCCTCATTTCATGTGCTCACAGTGAAAAGGCACTGGCTATCAGAGATGTTAATCATCCCCTTGATGATGTTCTTGAATCCAGTGGCTTTTGATTAAAAGTTATAGTTAATGGAATGTCTCTGCATTATTTATTACCCCGTGGGCTTTGATATAAAACTGCAGGTTAAGTTAAAACTATGAAAAGGTGAATACTTAAGGAAACAAGGCTTAATTTATGAAGTATGAAGGTACTTTCCCTGTGCGTTCACTTGAATTGTGTGAACAGGAGAACGAAAGGCAGCCTATGGGTAAACCAGTTCTGATTGCAAAGATCCAGGAGTCTGCTATGTGAGAAGGCACAGTCACTTGCAGATAAATCATTCAGAACAGTAAAGCTTGGGAAAAGGAGCCTTAACTTAAATGGCAGACCAAGCAATGCTTAAAAAGGTTTAAAAAAAAAAAAAGAAAGGAAAACATAGGTTTGAAGATCTCCATGTGGTGAAGGTGAATGATTCTGAGCAGTGCATATGGGAACTGGGGGAGTTACTGATGCATGAGCAGAATCTGGCCCTGGCATTTCAGCCCGGAAGGGAACGTGCTCGTCTGCAGGGGATGCATTTCAGTTTTACAGTGGAAAGTGTGTTTTATGTTCGTCTGTTTCCTTGAACAGGCTCGAACAATGCAGGCCAGAAACGCTTGTTCCTAAGTAACAGTAACTACAGAAAATGATGATACGAAGCAGCGCTGCGTTAAGGAGAAGGCAGCCATGTATCACCAACAGCCAACGCTACCGAGGGCGACTCAGCGTACATGGCTTGATATTTGTCCCTTGAGTTGTGCAGCGACCATACATCAATGTTAGCTAAATTAGTTTTTTTTCTGCTGAGAAACAAAGGGCACGGAGTTGCATCTCAGGAAGTGCTTCAGAAGTAAATTCTGTTTTCTTCCCTCCTAAGACTTTCATCCTAGAGATTAATATGGTGTGAATCTGAGCAGTTAAAATGCTTCCTTGATTTCTACTGCCGCGAATCCAGCCTGGTAAGCTGAAGGAGGTGGGAGATGTTCACCAGCCTTGGATTTTTGTCTTTTGTACAGGGAATGGGTGCACTCGTACCATCAAACAGCACTTTACTGTTACTCCCATTATTACCAGAGGTTCCATTTTCTGAGTTCTGGGGCACTCTGCCCTTCTCATGGCTGATGGGTTCCATGCAGAGGGCTTTGCAGCGTTCCCAGCTCAACAAGCAAGAGGTAGAGCTGTCTTTGGCTGATATTTGTGTCCAGTCAAGTTAAGTTCTGTGGCAAATAGATCAGCTGTGTGTTATAAAATGCTGCAGGCAGCCCCTATTTCTGCCAGAAATACAGTTCCTCTGTGAGCATTATTGCAAGGTAAATATTTCATCCTTTTCCTTGTGTCTGTGGTCTGCAAGTGCAGCTGATCCGACTGTTGGCATTGTGCAGGCAGTGAGCGCAGCACAGAGCTGAGCGGGGTGAAGCTGCCTTACGCTCCGCTGTTGAGGAGGTGGTGGTTGTGCTGCTGGGAAGGAATGGTTTCTGCAACACCCCATTCCTTCCACTGATGCATCTTTTTGGGTCGTGGTGTTTTCCTCTTCCATAGATTGAGATCTCTGTGGTCGAAAGGTCCACCGAGCAGTGCCAAGCGTGAGAGCGCCTTTTGTCCTTGCCCGCAGACCGAGCGCTGCTGCAATAAAATCACATTGATGCAGTCATTAAAAAGATACACCCTCATAATAAACCACTTTCCAGAATTGAAAATGGCAGGCTGGATTGGCAGAGGGCAGTTTGGAATCAGCTCTGCGCTCAGGCTGCTCATCCCCATCACGAAATAGGACAGCTGCCCGCAGACGCATCTCTGCCGATGAGTTTCATGTTGGTGTTTTACCTTCAGGAGGTGGGAGTCAGTGAGTGACAGTATTAGCAGGGGGAGATCTGAACTGCACAGCACCGACTGGCATTGTCCTTTTAAACCCCTCTGTTTGTTCGTGCTCCCGGGCCAAAGGGATAAAGAGAATTGTTTCTGCAAGCATTCAGAGGAGAAGTGGTGTGTTTCCTTGTCATGTACCTCAGATAAGGTTTTGTCAGTCAAGCCTGAGCTGAGCTAACTCATACCTGAAAACAAATTACAGAGCATGCATAAATTCTCTTGGGCTTCCTGGATCTCTCTCCCATGCCTGCTGACTTTTCCATCAGTGTCCAATATAAACGAAGCTCCCTACTATCACAGTTGATGAAGTATATATTGCTTTTCAGATTGGCAGCTTTTGGAAAACTAATTTTGCTTTGCAGTGAGCAGTTTTGTTAGCTGTGTGCATGGCACGTCTTGGTCAGAATCACGGACGGGCAATTATGTCGGTAGATGGATTGGATATGTCATAGAGCTGCGTCCTAATTTTCTCTTCTGTATTTGTTTTTATTCAGCCAGGTTTGAGGCCTTATTCTTTGCTTTAGTCACTAATTATGCAAGGGTAGCATAAATTCATATTGATCTTGAATCTTGTTGTCTTTCATATAATCTTGGAAGTGTTTGGAATGCAGCATCTCTGACCTTGAATTTCCTTTCTCGGCCCCGTGCAGCGCTGGTAGCTTTGATGCCATCAGGGAAAGGAGAGATTCAGCCTCTCCAATTTCCCACTTTCCTTACATTGTTCTGATGATATTTACTTACAATTAAGATTAAAGATGTGCAGTAGACAGAGATTCAACTGCTGCACTGCCTACTGTGTGCCAGTCTGGGTGAAGAGAAGAGGCCGTGATTGAATTCTAGAGGACTGGAAGTGATGGCAGTCTCTGAGTCATCAAACCAAAGCCAGCCCCATTGTACCCCTCTGTGCCATCCCCCGTCCCATGCTGGTACCTGGCTTACACATCCTGCGAGGAAATGGAGCTGAGGTGGAGGAGGGAGGAAGGATTTGCTCTTGTATTCATTTATATTGACAAACTGCACTGAGAGAGGCAGATGCCAGGTGCTGCAGCAATGCAAAGTGCTGGAGTCTGGCCTTGTTAATGAGTTATGTGCCTAGCTCAGCTTCAGTCCCCCGTGGATTATAGGGCTGCCGTAACTCTTGCTGATGTAATAAACATGATACAAAAAGAGTCCCCGGGTAGTAAATATGATTAACCATTTTAGATTCATGGAGGTGTGAGCTCCATCCTGCGGAGACAGGTTTCACTGGGCATTTTTGCACCAAAATAGGACGATTTAATTGTAACTGGCTTTAACGAGCCTTACTCTGCAGTTCTTTACCTGTAGCTGGTTGGGACTCAGAAGTGTAAATGCTATGGCTGCCTTTAAGAAAGCAGTGAGAAATCAAAGAAGCGACTTCTAGTCTGATTCATTTCAACTCAGCAGGCACGGGTGATGCATAAGCAGGGTAAGCAAGGCAGGACCCATGAGAAAAGCCAGCCCACGTGTAAGCAGCACTGACCAGCAGGTTTGCTGCCATAGGATAAAGGTGAAACTTTGCCTTTGGTTTCACAGGAGTTGCTTTGCAAACTGCGGTTTCATTTTGGTGTGGGTGAGTGGGGGTTATTCCATTAGAGCTGCAAGGAGATATCCAGGTTTGTGTGAGTGCATTTGTCTTTGTGCCTCAAAAGACATTCTGGTAAAGTAGCAGTGAAGAAAGGAAAGCACTGAGGAGAATTTGTCATTTAGGCTGTCCCCAGCACATATTTATGTACTAGTTTCCCTTGAGAGAGAGAGAAAGAGAGAGAGAAAAAACTCTCATATATCGGGAAATTGCGCATCATGGCAGTGGATCTTTATCTTTGGGATGGAGTGCTCACAGGTGGCGCTTTGGGGAAGGAAAAGTTGATGGAGGGAGGCTTTAATTATTTGGCTGGTGGATGTGGGATGGGGCTTCTGCCTCAGCTGTGGAGTTGGGGCAGTGCCTTAGGAATATGGCCCAGCAGATCTTTGCCGTGTGTTCAGCCTGCACCCTCAGCAGGGTGCTGATGACTCCAAGCTGTGCGGTGCAGTCGGTGCTCCCAAGGAATGGGATGCCATCCAGAGAGACCTGCCAGGCTGAGCAGTGGGCCCAGGTGAACTCATGAGCTTCAGCAAATCCAGGTGCTACGTCTGCACCCGAGTTATGGCAGCCTTGACAAGCTGGGGGGTGTAAGGATTGAGCACAGCTTTAAATACAGGAGATTGTGTCTGGGGTCCGAGTTCACGCAGGGTGGACAAACAGTGCACTTGTAGGCAGTGTGTCTGTGTGATCACCATGACCAGGAATTCCTGGGGAAGAGCAAATTGAGTGGGAAGAATCCTGCATGATCTGTTTGGCTGGAGGTGATGTTGGATTTGTACTCTGCTCCATCTGACTCGTACTTTTGTCTTCTCTTTCACCAGCCCAGAACTGCAGTCACACTTTGCACGGCCCCAATGGGACAATACAGAGTCCGGGCTTTCCATATGGATATCCAAATTATGCAAACTGCACATGGACAATCACTGCTGAGGAGCAGAACCGGATACAGCTTGTTTTCCAGTCCTTTGCGTTAGAGGAAGATTTCGATGTATTATCTATCTACGACGGACTGCCTCAGCAGGGGAACCTGAGAACAAGGTATATTGCCTATTATAGAGATGTTTATAAACCTATTCCTATTTCTGCCAGCAGGATTAAGTGCATCCAGCAATAAGCTGGGGTTCTTCATGAGCAGTTCTTACAGCTCTTTTGCTTTCTTATCTCTGATAAAGTTTGATGTGTTTCTCTGAATGCCTGACAGTAACGATTTATCAAAAGTCATTCTAGATAGCCAGAGAAGTTAATTAGAAAGTGGAGCAGGAGGGAAGCAAAGCTAATGTGCAGAGGAGCTTCCTTCAATCCAAAGGAGGTTCTCTGGGTGGGAGGATGGATAATGGGTTGCAGTTTATATCTCTGCCAAATGCTGTGTGGGGAATCACCCAAATTACTGAAGTTGAGGCTTGCCCATCAGTTGGACTGGGGTGGTATTCTCTCACTTCTGACTGAACTGATGGATCTTTAGGGGCAAGGAGTTATCGAGTAAGATAGTTTAGTATGAGGCCTCTCCATGGAGTTTGATTTCTAAGACTTCAGAGTACCATCTTGAAATTAATAAAAAGCTAATGAGTGGCTGATTATGGAAAATAATGCATTACTGTATAGCAGCTGTTAAACGGTATGGCAGTTCTCTGCGTTTGGAGGAGCAATGACTCCTGTACGTTGTTGACAATATGATTGTTGTTGTGTGATGGGTGTCTGATGGCTGCTGATATCTGATAGTAACATGCTCAGAGAAGGACCAACGGTGGCATCCAATGTGTGAATCCTGGTTAGGATGCTGGACAGACATGGGCAGTTCTGGAAGTTTTACTTCAAACTATTTTAGCGTGGGTCCTTTGACCTCAGCATCCTCTCCAACACAACTGTAAAATCTGAATTAGAAACACTGGTGAGAATCAGCTCTTTATGTACAGTTATGTGAATAAATCTCCATCTTGCAACCGTTCTTGGGAATCATCCTAATTATGGGACCTCAGCACTGGAGCAGAAGGTAGGATAGTGCCTCGCTTCAGATGTTATGTGAAGGATGCCTACAGCAGCTCGTGTATAATTCTGCTGATGAAACTTTGCGTGCATCTCTTGCCCTGAGAAGCCCCCAATGAATGGTTCTGCTCATCAGCAGTGCTGGCTGTTTCCTTTTGCCCTCTGTGTGTCAGTGGGAGGTTCTGCTGAAGAAGCAAAAGCCATGAGTGAAATGAATTCAGAAGTGGGGTTGTGGTGGAGTAAATCAGTAGGGCACCATAGAATAACTGTGCCCAGCTATTGCTCTGAGCTACTCTTAAGCATGATATGTTATGGACAGAATTACCAGCAAGGGCGTCATGATACAGCCCATTGGTACAGCAAACCTCTGAGGTGCAGAGGTTTGCCTTTTGATGTGTGGTCTTGCATTTGTGGGGAAGGTGCAGGAGGCAAATCATATCCTCTCTCTGCATCACTGATGAATGTTTTGCACAACTCGAAGCTTATGCAAGTTGCAGGAGCACAGAGCAACGTGAGAATTCCATCTCTAATGAGTAGGTGATGCATTCAGGTAGTGGTGTGCCATGGAGGAAGGTGGATGCTCCATCCCTGGAGGTGTTGAAGGCCAGGTTGGATGGGACCCTGGGCAGCCTGGGCTGGTATGAAATGGGGAGGTTGGTGGCCCTGCCTGTGGTGGGGGTTGGAGTTTTGTGATCCTTGGGGTCCCTTCCAACCCAACCATTCTGTGCAAAAGGTGTTGTGGGAGTTTTTTAGAGAACTGAAAGCACTTACAGAGTACTTAGGGTAGTAAATGAGATGTGGGCTCATACATGATGGACGCTTGTGTTCTTCTCCTGTACCTTTCTAGATTAGCGATTGCAAAACCTGGATCTTGCTCCTCTCTGCTGTTTGCTGTCTGATCTCTTTGTTCAGCTCATATTTTTTCATACATCCATCTCACTTCATTAAGTTCTGAAGCTGTTGCCCAACATTGGACTTTTTTCTTCTTTCCTCATTTGTTTTTCCCCCTTTGGCTATCAATTTTGTTTTTTTTCACGGACTGCTTTCCAAATGTACTCCATTCATCACTGAAGTGCAGCACCTGAAGATGGATGACCACACATCATTCATCAAAGCTGGTGCTACCAGGAGGTGAGCCATAATAAGCTGTAAGCAAGCATACAAAAGGGAAAGAAAAGCTGTTTCTATAGAGAAGGTAACTGCTTTGTTCACTGTTGTTCAAGGCCTATCAACAAAGCAGCTAACAAAGAGGAACCGTGCCTCCCTGCTTCTCCCACTCAAGCTTGTATTGTTGAGCATCGCTGACTTATTTCAGTAGGTCTTGACTGGGAGAGCTGAGTGATGTGGGTATAAATGAGTGGCTCATGTGTTGATGTGCTGAGGGATGGAGGATGCTAACGTTTTCCCCAAACCCTGCTATTCCATTTAAGGCTTATATTGCCAAGAGTCCCCCTAGCCTGATGTCTCCGTGTCACGCCTATGCCTTTCACCTGCACCTTCCTAAGGAGCCCTAAGGAAGGGTTAATAATTGCTTTCATCGTGTGCTGGCAAACACCCTGTTGTCTTGCAATTTAATGTGGTGTGAAAGTTCCCTAATAGAATAAGAGCAGACTTAATCCAATGAGACATTTGCTAATAAACTGCTTTACTGTATATTAGGGAATTTGCACTGCGTGTTTGTGATGAGTATGTGAATATTAAATGTGTTTCAGTGTCTTAATTTAGACGTGCAGGGATCTTGCCATCTTTCGCTATGACTTTGCTGTGGCTGATAAAATGGGAGCTTGCTTCTGAGCCCTTGCTTCTTCAGCCTCTTAAATGATTCTGCTTTTCCCCACCCTGTGCCTTGGCTTTTAGCAGTGAAAGCACCACAGGCAAGGCAGAATGTTCCTTGGATCCTGAGAATATGGATAACTGTGGATGTTTATGCTTGGCTTGCATAGCAGAGCTGTGTTCTCAACCATTAGTTAAGATTTGTGTCTTCTCTTTGGGGCCACACATGGCTTTCCTTCACCTGAGCTGCGTGTGCTCAGCAGACCAAGCTGTCCCAAAGGCCCATCCGTTGAGTCCTTTGAGTCCCTGAACTGCCACTGGAGGTCACATCTGAAAGCTGCAGTTGCTCAAGAATACTTCTTGCAAATCCCCATTGTGCTCCACTGATTGTCATTGTGCAGGGGATGCTCCAATCAGGTTCCTTTCCTGATTGCTTTCCCACCGCGCTGGGCTTAGCAGCTCAGCAGAGACCTGACTGAAATTTGAATATTTGGAGTTATTTTTGGATCTCAGATTGCTGTGGGGTTTGGGAGCTGCTCTGCACCTCTTCATATCTGTCTGTGGTTACGTGACATAACCAGACAGCAGCTGATGAGGAAGAAAGAAGTAGCGAGGTGAGGCCGCGTGCCATCTTCAAACGTTTTCATCTGGTGCTGATGATTTGTAGGGTGATCATAATGCAAGGATCTTAATTTAGTCGCTAACTTAGTGCAGGCCTGAAACTTTGAGTAATTAAGATGATGGGAAAGCCATGCTTATGATGTGTTTGGTAAGCCAGTTGTTTCTAACAGATACCTGTTTCTCCTTGGTCATCCCTTCAACACTGACAAATCAGACTGGGTGAGCTGTACTGAATTACCAATCAGGAGAACAGGGCTTGTGTCTTAAAGGCAGTGAGAAGGGAGGAGGAGGCAAAGGGAGCAGTGCGGGTGCGTTCCCCAACACGTGCCATGCCTGCATGCAGCAGTGCGGCTCCGGGTGCTGCCCACACCGGTGTGGGGTTTGCTGGAGCTCAGCGTGGGGAATGAATTCCTGCAGATGCAGCATTTGCTGTCCAGCGGCACACAGATGGGTGTTGGGGTTTTGTGTGGAGTCACCTTTGGTCCTGTGCCACGGTCCTTTGCAGTCAGCTCGTGTCTCTTAGGGGACTGAGGTTCTTTACTAAGGGCAAAGATAAGTGGAATTAAAGAGTCATCCTTAGTCAGCTCTGGGATCCTGTCTCCCTTTTCCCTTTAGCAGAGTCTTTTTGTCACTTCATATTAACTCCCTGGAGAGCGTGAGCGCAGAGCACTGATGGTTCTTGCAGTGCACCACGTGTGCGGTGTTCTGCTGCCGTGGGGCTTTTTGCTGGGAGCCCTTTGCATCGCTCTGGGGAAGCACTGAGTGTTTGTGGGATAACTGGTGGAGCGAAATCTGAACGTTCTGGAGAGCCAGTGGGGTAAATGCAAGAGCATTTGGGGTCGTTCGTGCTCTCTGCATTTAGATTAGGTCATGTTATTGTGACGGGTGATAAGAGCTGATGACGGAATTGGGGCAGGAGGATTTTTGGGCCGGAGTTCTCCCCAGGTGTGGCTGTTCCTGCTGTGTGCTCAGTGCAGGGGCTCTGCGGCTCAACCTGAAAGCATCGCTGCTATGCAAACCGTGAGGGGTTTGTTTTCCCACTAAACCACTGATTAATGGTGTTTGTGGGTAGAAATCTACTAGAAATCCTTGACAATGACTCTTGCTTCATATTAAGGTAAGCTGAGCGTAGAAGGATTTTCTGTAATTAGGTAGCATCTAATAGATTTAATTAAGACTCCACCTACCACCAATATTTCCCCACCAGAGCGTGTCCTGTAGTACAACATCTAAACGTCTCTTGAACACAGGAACTTCAGGCTGAGCGTTAACGGCATTTAGGCAACAGCAGCAGAGTGCTGTGAGCTCTGAATGTGATCTTATTGATGGTGACTGTAGATCCCGCAGTGCCCAGAACTGGTGTTCCAGGTACAGCACATGGGCAAGGTGAGAGCTGTAATGGCTCTCTTGGGATCGCTCCTTTTCCTTATCAGAGGTGGTCAGTAGTAAAGACAGTAGCTGTTTTGCTCCTGAATGTCCTACAGTGGGAAAGTTGACCATGTTTTTATGCATATGGTGTTCCAAACGATGTGGTCATGGATGTTTGTAGTCCATACAAGTCATTGATGTAGGCATGGAGTTGTAGCTCTTCTAGCAGGAGTGGCAGTTTACAAAGGCAGTGGGAAAGCTGCTGGGGTCAGAGCAAGGGAGATGAGCTTGGAAGTTTTGTCTCTAGCAGTGGAGGGGGAGAAATTGAACCCACAGACCTTGCCTGGTGCTTCTCATCTCCCCATCGGTGCTTTGAGGCCTGGTGTGTTGGGGGGGGGGATAGGCAG
>PPHD01015399.1:5209-16123 GCA_002909625.1 Bambusicola thoracicus | reverse complement strand
CAAAGGAGAAACACAGAATTGAGTCAATCCCAGATATGATTTTTTTCCTAAAGTAGCCCTTGTTTGTATTATACTACTGAAACTCTTTAGAAAAACATAGAAACTAATGGAAAACAGATACTTACCATGAGAAAGAATTTGTACTTATTAATTAAAAAAATGGTAAAAAATAATTTTTTATCTGTATTTAATATACTTTCACAATGTACTTTTGAGGCACATAAACAACTATCCCACAGCACACATGCATATATCCACACACACCGTAGCCTGTGTTCATGAAAGGAAGATGAAATAAGCCTGTTTTCCTCACCCCAATCTCTGGTCAATTTATCTGTTTTCTGACTGAAGAAATGACACTAAGCTTTCCATACCACGTCTCATTATGCTGTAATTACTCAACTAACAAGTGTTCCTCTTTAATGTAAAATGTTATGCAATGAAGAGTGAAATATGAATCAGAAGCTCTATTTCTACATTCGTTTAGAAATCAAATATGGCTGCTAGGCAAACAAAGTGGTCTAAGTCAAAATTCTAAGCTTTTTTTTTTTTTTTTTTTTTTAATTGTCTTTTTTAGGGTCTGTATTTTCAAGCCAGACTGAAAAGGAATGATAAACTTGATTAACTTTGAGTTTGCACACCAACTGTAAATATGACATATATACATCAATGCTATGATGAGATATTTCAACTATGAACTTTAGATTTCTATATAGTTGTTGCTCATTTGACACGGTCCCTTTCCTATGTAAGCCAAAGTGATTATTTTGCTGATTTGGCTGAACACAGGAGGGACATCTTCTGTATGGCTGTAAAAGATCCTTAAAAGATTCTTCATTTAACTTAAATTTTATTGCTAAATATCTCCAGGTAGTCCAATATAAATTTTCAAGTATTTTTTAGGAATTATTTTCTTAGCATGAGCAGAATTTATTTTATTTTGATTTTATCTGTAAAGTTAATAAAGTTGAACCAAAAATTTAGTCTCTCCTGGTCTTACAAGCAGTGTAATCATCTTACTTGGGGAGATGAGTAGGAGAATTTATATTTAGCGAATATTATTATTTTATTTTTTCCTTTTGTTCTTCAAATTAAAACAAGAGTCAGTCAAATATTAGAAGCAGAAGCTGAAACTCCATCACCTGTATCTTCAGTTTAGTTGCACAGAAGTTTCTGTATACATAATAAACGTGTATGTTTAATTATATGTACTCAGTTTATAATTAACTAGGTGAAATATTACTGTCAATGAAATATAGATGTTCTCTAATCTATCACTGTCTTTGATAAATTCCAGATGTAGGCTCCAAATTTCAGTCATCACACAAGTCCTGTGTTTGTTTATTGTTTTTCCTTTTTACTTTTAGTTATAGCCCAAAGGTTGAATTTTTTCTCAACTGCTACCCAAATAAAATTAATCCTTTTAAGTATTTTGAATCATGTAAAAAAATTAAAAAGAAATTATTTTTCATTGACCATTAATCCACTAGACACAATATTTCAAGTACTTAACACGTGCAATGTTGATGTCCCCCTGTTGTCTCAGTGAGATAGTTTGATGAAAGAGAGTATAATCATCATATGTCAAACATAAAATTAAAAACTGACAATACCAACATCTCCCCATATATGTAGACAAAAACTGTGTGTGATTATTAAGACAGTTATGCATCTTTGAAGTTGAGTGAAAGAAATGGATATATCCCAACAAATTTTAGTTCACATACAATCCTCCCTAAGATTGTCAATACATAACAGTGAGATATTGCAATGATTTTCTCTCTAATGTGCTTGGCTGAAGTAACTCTGATTCAGTGTACTTCAGAAAGAAAAACACAAGTGTAATAAGAATTTAATGAGACATTAGGAAGTGTCAGCAACACACAGTGCTACTAGATTTGATGAGATACAAATATCATCTAACACAAGTATGCAATGTAGAGCTATTTGCCATATTTGGAACATTCTTTTTTTTTAATTTATTTTTGTGGTTTGAAACAGTTATCAGGAAGTCACCAATTTTTGGAACAGCCTAATATAATACTGAAATGTATTTAATTACAGAATATTGAGTGAGAATTTTGTTTCTCTTCCCTACTGTGTAAAACACTTTCATTTTTCTGTTAGTGACTGAAGTATATTTTTAAAAATAAGTTCTTGTCCAGGATGTTGGGTGTGAGGATTATTTTAACTCTTTTTCAGATCTGATTAAATGAGTTACATCAATATGTTCTAAAAATAGGCTTCTGTTTTCCCACCACATCTTATTTTGTGAGTACTAGCCAGTACTCACATACTAGCCATGTCAGTATGAATCTGCTTGAAGAGAACAAAAGCATTATGGTTGGAATTATTTCAGAAGTAGCAGAAATACATAAGATATTTAGGAACAGTTTAGAAAAATTATATTGACCTTTTGAAAATACAAACTTGCAGAACTTTATTATCTCATACAGGTAGGAAAGATTTGGAATTTTCCAAGTTCTGGTTCTTGTTTAAAATGTTGAATAATTTATCCTGAAGCTTCTGTAAGAAATTGTTAACCCATGTGATAAGGGAAAACAAACAAACAAACAAACAAAAAACACTAATGAAATAAATGAATAAGACATGCTAGCCATGATTAGTGTAAAATTGCACTTGTGTCCTCAATCAAAAGAAACAGAATGGGAACGTGACACAGATTCTCCCATGACGAAAATTCAGTTCACCAACATGAACTGTATTTAGTACTTGCCCCGCAGACCAGAAAGCTGTCCTCCTTGAGGCTTCTTTTGAGGGGAATGCTGTGATAGTAATTTTTTTTTTCCCCTATATAAATATAAAACTCACTGTAGAAATTTTAGCCTTTGGATTCCCACACAATAAATGAAAATTATCACTGATTTATAGGATTGGCTTTTCTGCAGATTAACAACTATTTATTTAATGAATATTTCCCGCATAAAATATAGATGATAAATCTTGACAGTAACCCTGGAACCAGCAGTAGAGCATAGAACAGTGCGGATACTTACTAGTGATGATCTAGTGCAATAGGGACTGTTTCAGAAGTGTATTCAGGTATGGAGATATTGCTGTGGTACTTAGATATATCCACAGAAGATTACATTTGTATGAAAGTTGCATATTAAATGTTGTGAGATCTCTTGTCATTTGTCCCACAGTTCCATTTTTTTTCCTGAGTGAAACTAAAAGGCATGGCATAATTCCTGACTGAAGTGTGCCAAAAATATTTTTTAAGGAAATTACAGGCATGTATGTTTGCAAATCTGAGCCACTTCCAAAGTATTAACAATCAGTCTAGCAGTAACTGTGCAGTGTTTCATTTGGACCACTTTATTTCTCTTAAAAAGGTTTTTTTGGAATGCAATTTTAAGCTTTAATTCAGCTGTAATTTAATTCAGCAAGCATCTCTCTTTTAAAGTATCTCATTCTGAAATTCTGTGCTATTTGACCTTAAAAAATTACTTAATTTCACTTATCAATGAATGAATGTTAATCCTGTATTATCAGATTAATTATGGATGCCACATATATATCTACTGAAAATGAAGAAGTCATACCACTCGGTCAGTCAAGAGTTCTGTGCCTTACAATTTTATTATGAATAAGACTCTCATTCAGAAGTAGATATTCTGGAGCTGCAGGTTTTCCTAAGTGTATCTGCAATTTGTGCTAAATCTTTCTCCTCTCAGATATATATCTTATATGTGGAATGCATTCAGGTCCTATGCATGCAGTTTACCAGTGCTTGCATTTCAAGTACCTATTCTGAAGACTGACAGCAGAAAAATAGTTACAACATCAGCTAAAGCCTTTTTTTTTTTTTTTTTTTTTTTTTTGCATTTTAAATGTAACTGTTCCACCTATCATATGGTAACCTTTTGACACCATTTAATTTTGGAAAAGAACTCAGTTTGCAGAAATCACACGGCACATTATGAATAATACTAGTATGATTAATACTAATTAGGCCTCCCAGTTTCACAGAGAACATACCCAACATTCTGGAAAGCCCCAGATCAATCTAGCTGAATACAGGATTTAACTGTCATTCTTTCAGTGATATGTGATATGTCTTATTTACGCAGCTCTTTCAACAGATCTCTAAAGCTCTTGTTTTCCCATCCCAGGAGAGCTATCACAGTTTTACAGCCAACTTGAGTCAACAGTTCATTACTGTCTCAAGGGGGCAATAGGAAACCAGAACTGTATTTTCTGCATTTGTCCTAAGACTGCTTTTTCACCTTGATTTTCACTTAGTGTCCTTGACTTGCAGCTATGGCCAAAACTCTTCAGCTACCTTTGTAAATGCACCAAGAAGCTCTTATATGGCAGCTGAAAAAAGATCGGAAGAGGCATGTAGACATTTAAAATAAAAGTGCATGAAGAAGATTATTGAGAATTACAGCTTGTTAAACTGTCTTGGAATCTGTCTGTGGATCACGTACCCCAGGAGAGATCTCAAAGAAAGGCACCCAGCTCTTAATGCATCTCTATTTTAAAGACTGTTGATTTTATTTGAAGAGATGTATTCATACTACCTAGATTTGAATGTCCTTTAATTTTTATCTATTTACTGAATACTGCTGATGTGTATGAGCATTTATAAATGTATGTATATATTTGAAAATTATGTATGTATACATATATTAAAAAACTGTATATAGTTAACAGAATTCCATACGGATTACAGGTTTATTCTATGGTACTCTCACCCCACAAGGGTGCTATATTGAAATGAAAATCTGTCTATTTTTCAAATTAAAATTTAAAGTGCTACAGTAATTGTCAACATGCATAGCAACTAGGAAATTTTATTTTCTGAGATCAGAAGGTTAAGCAATATATATATACTCTGGAACTCCCACATTCTAGTATAATAAAAAATATATAGAAGTAATATTGAATTTGTGTTCCTCTACAGTACTTTCTCAATGGCTCCAGCTGCAATACATGAAAAAAAAAGTGTAGATGCAGCTATACAGACAAGAAATGTTCATTTTCAAGAAAAAGAGAATTAAATAACAACTTTTGTATTGTGTTCAAAATTGAATGGACAGAAAGAAATTGTGGGAAAACTCCTTACAGAGTTTTGCATTTCGTGCATTAGTGAAGATTACAGAATAAAAGAAAAAGAAAGAAAGAAAATGCTGTTTCACAGGCTTCTTTCAAATATAATTTTAAAGAACAAATAACAAATCTTCATAGAGACTTCTACAGAAAAGGATAAAAATTTGCAGATTGCAAAAGGTTTGCATGAAAATATGAAATTCTAATAAACTCATCTTTGTACATTGTGTACTGTTTTCAACTTCATGATTACATATGCCTTTGTTTCAGACAGATTGTTTGCATCTCTGTGCTTTGACTGTTCCATATATAGAGAATGAAAGCAGGATGAAAGTCATAATATTTAACAAATTACAGTACTCTCTATATTATTCCTTATAAATAAAGACAGAAATAATGATTCCTCTATGTCCTAAATTATGTGTTTCCCACAAGCCAGTTCCCTGGGCAACAATAAGTGCATTAAATTAGGCCATAACTAAGATTGACATGCTTTAAATGAGGCTATATCTTCCAACAAGTTAATGCAGGGCAGTGGAATATACTAATTGTCACACAGAGCAATTATGCCATTCCAAAACATTCCACAAAAGGAGGCGAGCACTTTTGAAAAGTAGGAATGTTGCATAAATAATTATTTATATATTCCATGATAGTAACTAGTTCTGACTGACTGGTATGAGAGTTGTTTTCCTTACAAGTTTATTCCACACTGGTGAGTTAAATTGGACCCATCTCACTGAAAAAAAATGTTATATTTATGGAGATTTCGGTATAGAGAAGATCTTCAAACTATATGTACAAATGAAATGGGATCCTGATCACTGGTTTGGACCAAAATGAACTTAATATATAAATACATCATCTTTCATTTAAGAATTGTGTTGCTACAAAAAGTTCTGTCTTGCCTGAAGTCTGACGTTACTATTCTGTATTCATGTTAGCAGCTGATTCCTTATTCCACATAAACTTCAAATTTTTCCATCTGTCAAAGTTTCCATAGTTTCTGATGTATATTTCATGTTAGGAAAGTGAGCCATTCCTTTTAAGATTACTTAATATATGTCCATGATATAGTTTAAAACTGGCATTTGTTTTTTATATTTATTATAGGTACTAAAAGAAAGACTACAGAAAGCTATTTGCTATTCTGAAAATATTTGCATTTATTTAAATTTTATTTATTCATTCTGAAAAACATGATGAAACTAATCAGTTTCATCTTTCATTTTGTGCTAGTAAATTTCTATGCCTAGTTCTCTTCCATCAGATTTTGATGAATAATTCATTATGGCACATAAAGAAATGCTTAAAATCTGTAAGAGATTAATTTTAATCCACAATAATTAAAAATGTGTTGAATAAAAAACTGCTGAAAATAACCTTTTAAAAAACTATCTAGTGAATCACATTTAAAGGTTATTACTTTTCCTGATAATTATTAATATAGGACTCTCTATTATTTTAGAAAATTAACAACTGGCATAGAAATGAGTTAGCTACATAGGTTCAGTAATATATTTTTAAGGATCTTTATCCTCATTTGTTACACAACTACATCATAGCTAGTACTTAAACTCTTCTAAATACAGTACATTGCTTTGACAAAACAGTCTGTAATGGCTGAGAAGAAAGAAGGCTTTGTGCCGCCTGCTTATCCCTTCAGTGACCTCCAACAGATAAGGGGAGTGTTTCTTGAGCTTCCACTGTAACTCTGTTTGACTGAGGACTGGACTGAGCCTGCCTTGCTTACTGACTGAATAATGAAGGACCTATCAAAAAACATAAATGTACCATATAGTTATTTAAATTAATTCAGATAGAGGTACTATTTCTTTTTCTTTACAAGCATCAAGAGGTAAACAGTTTGTATGAACATGTGACAGTGACCTCAAACAGCTTACATTTCTCTGCTAAATTCGTGCACCTGATGAGGTGTGAATATAAAAATGTTGTGTGCAATATTGCCATGTAACAGAGCAACATTTGCTATCACCTATCTCACCTCCCTCCAGTGAAGCCAGTTTGCAATTCAAAACAGATAACTACATGCTAGTTTCTTGAATCACAAAATCTAAAATCTAACAATTAGTTCAATATACTGAAATCTTTCAATACACACCCTTTCCTTTTCTGTTAACGTGCTGGCTTTAAGCTGCCAAAACTCTTAAGAGCATGCGTAGTTTTAAGCATATGAGCTGTCGTGCTGACTCAAAAGATAATACAATTACAGACTGTGATTAAGCTGGCCTCAGTCCTGTCTGAAGACCAAGAACATAGCCTGCACGAAAGATTACAAGCAAGATACTCCATGTAGAAAATACAAATCTTATTGCAAATTTTGTCCAGAATTATATGTAATATACCACAGTGGCATGTGAGCAGATGTGAAGTGTGGGTAGAGTGTAATTACCTGCAGAGGTGAAAATGTTGTTAGCATGATAATTATACTACAATCCATTTCCAAGAATGTACAGCACCTCTCAATTTGAAGGCACAAACTGACATTCGCTATTAATCAAACTTTCCAAGGTTAGAAGAAACTACATTCTAGCTAATGTAAGTAACTAGACTGCAGAAATAATTCAGTCATGTTGTAATAACATATCACTTATAGGTAAATAAGTTTAAGAGATAAAAAGATACGCCTGTGTCCCACATAAACTAAATGTGAATGGATGTGTTATAAAAAAGAGAATTAACAACCAGTTTTAATAACCGAAGGTAAATATTATACTCTCTCTGCACACAACTGAACTCCAATTACATACTCTTGCATTTAATAACTGTTGGTGAGGTCATTTGTGTAAACTCTCCTTTTGGGTATTTGTAAGCACCACCAGAAGCTGTGAGATGAATAATCAGGCTTTAAGAATATCTATCTTGATGCGGCTATTTTAACTCTTCAGTTTGAGCACAGGCTCAGTTCATAGCTGCCTCTGGCGAGTTCAGTAAATAATTACATTTGTTATTTCACAGGATCCTATGAGAATGGAATTTTATTCCATTTTTTATGACAGAATAGTTTTGACACCATATTCACTTCTTATTTTGATATGTACTAGATCTCAAACATCTTAGGTTTTCTCTGGGAATCATGTATATGTTAGTTACAAGAAAGCAGAAAGTCTGTAAAAGATATCCAAAGGAGATACACACTAAACTTCATTCATTGTTCTTTTTAAAGTACATAATATGGTGCCTCGTGTACTGTCTCAGGTTTCTATGATATCTACATCTAAACACAACAGTGAATTAAATCCTACTGGAATTAGCGCAATCAAACCAACTAAACAATTATGCTATCAAACTACTAAAATGTTAATAAAGGAGGTATAAATTAAAATTAAGATAGTATAGAATATATTCTCAAAAATTCTTGGAAAGTTAGGTCTAAAGTGGATATCATTTAGAGCTTTTGAACTTGAAATATAAATATTTAATTATTCTAACACCTTCCAAAAATATTACACATGTAGAAAAGATTTCCACTAGAGTTCAATAATTGATGTCTAACACCTTCCAAAAATATTATACATTTAGAAAAGATTTCCACTAGAGTTGAATAGTAGATGAAAATATGCATGAAAAATTGGAAAGGAAAACATTTAAACAATTTATTCAATATTACTCAGTACTGAAAACATATACAACTTTGCCAAATAAGAATTATTGTCCTCCTAGAGCTGTGAGAAAATACAAAGGGAAATAATGACTGCCAGAACTTCCTAATAAAACATATAGAAACAATACATTTAAAGAAGAAAACCTTGCATTCTATATTTTTTTTCTTCCTACAGAAGTTGAAAGCCTTTCTTCAAGGATTTGATCTTCAAGATTTGACCACTTATAAAAAGTGCAATTTTATCTATCATGAGATTGTTTCACAGTGTAACAAGGAGTAGATGACTTCCTAGTCTAATATCCTATGAAATGAGAAGATCTAGACATAAACTACCAGTTCCAGAAATAGAACAGAAATTTTTACATCCAAGTCATTGTGAAGTTTAAGTTTGTGGCATGCAAAGTTACTGGTTACAGCATTACTGAGGGTTAAGCAGTTGTAGGATTTCTAGTATAAATTTGTCACAGGATTTTTACTTTCATTATATAAACAACAATTTTTAAAAAATACATCAGTTCAGACTAATTAGGGCTTCAAAACACAATGTTTCTGGTAAAACTTTTCTGTCTTTGCTGAAATACTGGGATGTTTTCACAGAAAATTTTTAGAGAAGAGGAATGAATTGGAAAAAAGTGCTGACAGCAAGTCATGTGATTTGCATTCTGCCTACTTCAAAGCCTGTCTTCTGAGTACCTTATAAAGTTATGAGACTTTATCTCTTTGCAAAATTTAAGACTGAAGTATTGTTTTAATTCAGACATGCTAAATAATTATGCTATCATCAAAGCAGTTGACTAGAATAGTGATATAAGCTTTCAAACTTCAACAGCATAACATCGATCTCACTAGTATCTGATCAATCTGTTCCCTATAACCTGATAATATCAATTAACTGGTTTTGATCCATACTAAATTTCTGGATTATGTAACTGTACTAAAGGAATAGAATACTCTCTTGTGTACTGACTAAATTTAATAAAAATGCATATCTCAGTTTAATTTTCTATTCTATTATGTTAAATTGCAGAAATAAACCCTCGTAATTCCAATGTTGGTTTTCTTGTTTTACTTAAAAATTAGAAAGGAAGCACAGTAGCTCGTAAATTATCATTATGTGACATATTTATGAGACTAAAAGCAAAAATAGATCTCCTGTATGATAGAAGAAGTACATCACGTGCTACGTGGTTACATATAATATCATGTTGATTATATCAGTGTAATGTAACGTGACTTTACAATTTTGACTGAAAAGAAATAAGTTGAATTTTGTGTTTAAAGGGAATCATATGAATCATACAGAATTGCATGTATAATGTAATATTGTATAATTGTATGTAATAATGAGAAATGACTTCAAATCTTTTTGTTTCTTATAGCAATGCTACAGGCTTGGGGCAGAGTGGCTGGAAGACTGTGTGGAAGAAAAGGGCCTAGGGGTGTTGATTGACACTTGGATGAACATGAGGCAGTAGTGTGCCCAGGTAGCAAAGAAGGCCAATGACATCCTGGCTTGTATCAGAAATAGTATTGCCAGCGGGAGCAGGAAGGTGATCATCTCCCTGTACTCAGTACAGATGAAGCTGCACCACGGCTGAACACTGCTGTGTTCAGTTTTTGGACATCTCACTACAAGATCACTACATGAAGGCCCTTCAGAGAAGGTCAATGAAGCTTGTGAGGAGACTGGAGCACAAGCCTTCTGAGCAGTGGCTGAGGGAACTGGAATTGTTTAGTCTGGAGAAGGCTTAGGGAAGACTTGTAGCTGTCTACAACTACATGAAAGGAAGCTGTGGAGAGGCAGAGGTTGGTCTCTTCCTCTGTGTAACTAGAGAGGCTTAGGGAAGACGTCCTCCATTCTGCTTTTACGTTTGTCATGACCTCCATGCCATGCTAGTACTTTTTAGCAGCACGGAAAAATGCTGAGCATTTTCATTGCTTTGTGTTTTGCTTTTCAGACATCACCACGAGTATCTCCAGCAAACTGTTGTAAAATTGGACATGGAGATTAGAGAAAGGAACAAAATTCAGTTACTGTTTTCCTCCAGAAATAAGAGCAGCTGTAAAAGTCTGAATGGCTGAAATATTTAACATATGAAAATTTTGGGTGTTGGTTAAATTTCAACATAAATTCTGTAATAGATCCTCATGCATTCAGAACAATGTTTAAATATAGATTAGCAGAAGCTTCTCATAGTGTTACTGATGGGTGT
>PPHD01015398.1:0-16123 GCA_002909625.1 Bambusicola thoracicus | reverse complement strand
GGCAACACTGTAAACAAGAAAGCTTAGTTCTGTTCTAAAGGAGCAGATCTAAATGGTGAAAATTGTCTGGCTTTTATGACTTAGAAAATAATTGCTGTTGTTGAGGGAGTGTAGTAAAACCGCAGTGGCTGTGAAAACATCTGGGACTGCCTTTTTGTTTAATGAACCCATAGACTAAAGTACAAGTATGTCCGTTATGCGGGTGATATATCACTGCTGGTGATGTGAGTAATCGATTGATCTTATTTTTAGGGTACTCTGGCACAAGCAGTAAAAAAGGGAGAGTGGATTTTATTGGATGAGATTAACTTGGCGGCAGCAGAGACTTTAGAGTGTCTGAGTGGTTTATTGGAAGGATCATCTGGGTCGCTGGTGTTACTAGACAGAGGAGACACAGGTACTGTTTCTGTGCTTTATGCTGTTTTTTTTTTCTGTCCAATCTGTTGAATTCCCAATCCTACATAAATAACAAACATTTACCTTTATAGTGAATCTGTGCAGAGGAGAATGTGTTCTTTCTATACTTCACATTTGTATGCAAGAAGTGGGAGTTTTAATTCACTTCATCTCAGGAGACTTCAGATAACATTGTTGTTGCTTTTGTCTGTTTGGACTCTACGAGAAATAGGACTCTAGTGCTTATAGTAAGCATTACTGTCTCTGAAGAGTATTCAATGGGTGTCATTTTTTTTTCTTCGGAAAGCTGTGCTAGAAAGTGATGCAAAGTCACTAACCATCTCTTGTGCAGACCACACTCCAGCCATTTACGAAGCAACAGCCACTTTGGAAGACAAAAATCCTCGCCCCTGTCTTCCTCTGGCTTCGTTTCATATTGTTTGGCATGATGTGTTTTTAGTAGAATGTGCCTTTGACCTACTTGGGTCACAGCCAGACCCAGTGCAGATCTAAAGGTGAACAGTAGAACTGCTGAATATTATTTTCTAGGCTTACAGCTGGAGACAAGTGTTGCGTGAGCTCCCCAGGCTGTGTTTTCTTCCTGGCTGAGGGAAGCACTTCCCATTGTTATGGAAGAGACAAAAGGAGTTTCATATTGAGGGATTATATGATTTCTGAAATAGTGGTGCTGTTAAGGTGTCCTGTTATGCACAAATCAAAGATTTCATTCTCCTATGACTGTTGTGTAAAGATGTGGGGATACTTCTACAAAATTATATGGGGTTATTCTCTGAAGACTTATCACCCTGGGATTTGAAGAAGGTGTAGCAGTAGAAAACTGACTTAGATGAAATCTACCTTATTTAATATAATAAGTATCCTGAGTTTAGCACTTAACCCTTTGTTTCACGTTTCTGTTCTTCTTTAGAGCCTCTAGTACGTCACCCTGATTTTCGCTTGTTTGCCTGCATGAATCCGGCTACGGATGTTGGAAAACGAAATCTTCCTCCAGGAATACGAAACAGGTAGGAAAAAGAACTCTCTAACAAAATTCTTAAACTTTGATAAAGGCAACGATTTTTAAGTATCTTTGTGAACTGATTCAGCAAGGAATGCCTTATTGGAGGCCTGAGAATAAAAGTGTGAACTTTAGCTTCATATGGCAGATGACTTCCACATCATGGTGAGGGTTTTTGTATGAAGTAGTGTCAGGAAAATACTTCTGTAAAGTTGCCAAGGATTAACAGGGGGTCTAGCAATAATGGAGAGTGCTGTCACTGGGGATGAGGTAGTAATAATTCTTTACAATTAAATGGTCAATGCCTAGGAGTGCTTTTACAGCTTATGTTCCTGGTGGGAGTTATAAAGGCTTCATGCCTTCTTACTCTTGGTAACTCAGGACTGTTGAAGATCCTTGCAAAAAGCTGTATATTCAGACTTCTTCACTCAGAAGAAAGGTGGGCTACATGGTAGAACAGGTATGTATTTGAAATATTGGGATTTAAGCTATGGCCAGGAAAACTGGAGATGTGGCAAATTCACTCCTTAATAATGCCTGCTCCTGAGTGTATGGATCTTTTTGTATTTGATGTAGTTTCTCCAATAGCTGCTCGTGTAGCCCTTAAACAGACTCATAAAGATTGTGTAAAAGTGTATATATGCACTTACTGTGTGTAAATAGTCATTTGCAGTTATTATTGATATACTGTTACTAGCTCCCTGACGTCAATAGTGAGAGGGGAGAGGAGGAGTGTGATGCAGAAGAAAGAATATTTCAGTTTCAGTGTAACTCATTAAGTTTAAATGAATTCATATTTGCAGTTCTCAAAAATTAAGTTTTGTATCTTTTCTATTATTGTCAGATGTCTAAATGTTATGAATTGTTTCGACTCATGCAGGTTTACAGAACTTTACGTAGAAGAACTGAGAAATGAGGGAGATTTGCAGATTCTTATAATGGATTACCTGAGAGGCTTGAATGTGAGCAAAAATACAGTACAAGGAATTGTGAAGTGAGTTGTTTGTAATTACTTGGAATCTTTGCTAAAATAAGGCACAAAAAGGAAACATACAACTAATTGGTGGTTAGAATGTTTTGGGAAACAGTTATGCTTCATACGCAGCAACTGCCACAGCCTTAGGAAACAGAATTTGGTAGATATAACTTTCTTAATTCTGTACGCATGGGGAGGAGACTCACTTTTTCTTACTAACAGATATATTCTTGGTAACATCAGTTAAAAAAGCACTCGTGTTGGAACCCTCTTTCCCATCTTAGTGATGAAAATGGTTTGTTTCCATAGGTCCTACCAGTGAAAACCTTTTGTTTTTAATAGCTAACCTTTCTTTCCTGTAGAATAAAGCATGTAATCTTGTTCTACTAACCTGAAGAACTGTTAAATGCGCAAGATACTAGTTTAAACTTATTTTCTGTGTACCAAACTCTCAAAAAAAAAGAAGGTTCTGAAATACTGTGTTGCTTTGTTTCACTGGCTATACAGATGGCAGAGTTTGGCATGGCTTTCTCAGCTTACAGCTTCTGAAAAAACCTGGCAGTTGAAGATAAGCTTAAGTGTTTGTACTTTAATTATTTAGAGGAATGTTCTGATCAGAAACAACACTGTATAACTGGAACCCTTTATTTTTTTCTGCAGCTTTTATTTAGCTGTGAGAAAGGAAGCCGAAACGAAGCTGGTAGATGGAACTGGCCACAGACCTCATTACAGTCTCCGTACGCTTTGCAGGGCATTGAGATTTGCCGCATCTAATCCATGTAGCAGCATACAACGCTCACTGTACGAGGTGATTACCTGCATTGAGGTTTATTTCAGTTTGTGTATTCACTACAGAGTCTGTTTGGGTAAAGGAAAATCCACTCTTCTGGGTGCAGTGTTGAAGACAAATGATTCTTTAATTCTGATGTGTTCTGTTTGTTTTTTCTCCTAATGATTTTTCACTTAATTGCTGACAAGAACTTTTCTTCTTAGGGCTTCTGTTTGAGCTTTCTGACCCAGCTTGACAGAGTTTCTCACCCAGTTGTTCAAAAGCTAATTTGCCAGCATATAGTCTCTGGCAACATCAAAAGCCTTCTCAGGCAGGTACGTAAAAATCCTACTTTAAGCTGGTGAGTAATCAGAGTAGAATTTATTTTGCATTACTTTCTCTGCCTTTTTTTTCCCTACGTTTCCTACACACAGTCTTGTAGCCATGCTTTTTTTGTGTGTACAAAAAACATAAAACTTTTCTAAAATTCAATTCCTTAATAATTTTTGTTTCTGTACGAAATACCGGTATGTTAGATGGTTTATTTGTAAATACAAAAAATATGGAAGACAGGATGATTATGGTATTGTGGAGTGTAGGCAGCGTAATGTAGTGACTCCAATAGTAAAACTTTACAGGCTTTTGAGGAACTTTCACAGATTTTTTTTGTTTTTAGATCCTAAGCGAGCATCTTTGCTTTTTTTCTAATGAAAAAAGAAAAATCTCAGTAATTCAGGGAGCCCAGGATGAGTTTGTGTAGCTGAATGGACAGCTGAGATAGGGGAAGCCAGTTGTAAGATGAACATATTTGTTTAAGAATAAAAATTTTCATATCAGAAAATACGAATGTAAAAAGCTAAAATCCAGTTTGCCGTTTGAAAGTGTATTTCAAAATTCAGTGCTACGAGAACGTCTTCAGAAACTTTCATCTTTGTGGTGCAAAGGTTCCTGCTACATCACCTTGAAATAACGTGCTCAGACTTTTCATTCTTTGGCAAGGGGATGGTTCTTATTGCAGGAGTGCTCAGGGAGCAATTTAAAATGACTTACTTTAGAACACGTTACAGTAGTATAACAGTAGCTGTCTTCATTAACAAATTAAAACTCATTTGTATGATCTTTTACTTCTGTCATGTCTCCTCAGCAAATACCAAAACCCCAAGGAGGGAGATTTATACTTATAGAAGGATACTGGATTTCTGCTGGAGATAAAGAACCTACAGTAGATGAGACTTATGTGCTAACCCCTTCAGTTAAGCTTAATCTGAAAGATATTGTCAGAGTTGTGTCTGCAGGGTATGTCTGGTGGTTTTTTTGTGTGTGGTTTTTTTTTCTGTTAGTAAATTGTATTAAAGTTGCTTATTTATTGTGTCCATCTAGTCTACATTGTTTAGCATGAGAAATATCTGGTTTACTTCTATTGTATAGTGAACTTTCCCTTGTACAGTGACTCGAGTTTTTATTTCTTTCTCTTCTGAAACCATCTTACTGCTAAACTGAATTTTATTTCAGTGATCATCTAGAAATTTTGCAGTTAGAGTAGCCAGCTTATTTCATGCTTTTATATAGCAACTTCACAGCTAGCAGTTAGCATTTGTGGGTAAAGTTCCTCATGTTAGCCCTTTAGTGTATCATCTTGAATTCAAGATTAGTTAAATAGTGATGTTTTGGAAATAGGTATCTGTGGAAGATTCAAATAATGCTGGTATCTTGTATATGAGGAAGATATGACTCGTGCTTCTAAACCACTGTGTTGGTTGTCCCTCTTAGGACTCACCCAGTACTGATTCAAGGAGAAACCTCTGTTGGTAAAACCAGTTTAATTCGCTGGTTGGCTGCTGCTACTGGGAACCACTGTGTAAGGATCAACAACCATGAGCATACTGACATCCAGGAATATATTGGCTGTTATACATCAGATGCCTCTGGGAAGTTGGTATTTAAGGAAGGTGGGTCAGCATACTGCATTTACTTCACGTTCCTGTGTTCCTTCCCTAGTTCTTTTTCTTTTGCCTAACTTGTCTCCTTTATTGCAATGGACAGGTAGCCTTCTGTAAAGGTACTATTTATTACTACTATTGATAGTCACTTATGCAAATTACAGTGAATTCTTAAGAGTTTATATGTCTCATCACTATTCTACCACTTCTCCTTTTGTACATAAAGAATTCAACAGTTTCAGCAGTTGCTTCCATCTCTGAATTAGCTTTTACACTGAGTGAAAACTGATTGCTGAAAGTATCTAAATGCATACTCAGATTTAGTTTGTTAAATTTTTAACTCGAACTCTTTTTGTTCCCTCCAAGGCATCCTCATAGATGCGATGAGAAAGGGTTACTGGATTGTTTTAGATGAACTGAACTTGGCTCCCACTGATGTTCTGGAGGCTCTCAATCGATTGCTGGATGATAACAGGGAGCTGTTCATTACTGAGACTCAGGAAGTTGTCAAAGCTGACCCTCGCTTCATGCTCTTCGCTACACAGAATCCTCCAGGACTCTATGGTGGCAGGAAGGTCTGTAAAATCTCTTATTTTGAGTAACTGTGGCTCTAGAGAATGAATCCCTATTGTACATAGAAGTCTGATGTGAAAATTTACTGATGAATAGTACAGAATTAATATGAAGCTCCAAGGAGGTAGGAGGTAGACGATTGATCTGGAATGACTGTAAGTACAACTGGATTCTTATTTAGGTTAGATACAGATATCAAAGCTCTAGTTAGTTTTGAGTAGTTGAGATCTAAGTGTTTTACTGAACTGGAGTTGATGTATGTTATAATTGATGCAGTATTTCTTGTTCAGGAGCACTGGAGAAGAGACTTGACTTAAATTATTCATGTATGTTTCAAAGCTCTTGTCCTCATCTAGGCCATCTGTTACACTTTCTTTTACATCTATGTGTATATGCTAATTTATTTACTACGAGACTTATTTCCTTAGGATGTGTAGGAAAAGATTTATAACATGAGGAATATTGAGGGAAAAGCTCAAAGCAATAGCATGTTTTCATATTTTAGGTGTTGTCCAGAGCCTTCAGAAATCGTTTTGTAGAACTGCATTTTGATGAACTGCCAAGCGCTGAACTGGAAACCATCCTGCACAAGCGATGCAGTTTGCCACCTTCTTATTGCACTAAGCTTGTCAAAGTCATGTTAGACCTGCAAGTATGAGAGTCTTTCTTCTTTTTGTAGAAGGCATGCAAACATATTTCGGTGCTAAGTAATAGAAATTCATTTCTGGGGGGAGGCGTGTTGTGAACTGATTGATATAGAATGCTGTTAAATGAAGAAAATCCACAATGAAGTACTTAATTCAATGATTAAGATAGAGAATAGGGAAGATGACGTCAGATTTGGAAGAAGGCCAGCAGCAGCAGCAGCAGCAAAATTAATAACTGAAGGCCTTGTGTTTTAATGGGTAAAACCATTTCTTGGCCTGAATCAGAAGTATAACGATAGATTTGTAGCAGCATTTGGGCCATGCCAAATTTGGTACTATTTTTGAGCAATAATTTTGGCTGCGCTCTGGTACTCCTATGTGTTTAACAGGCATTCAACACTTAGTAAATAGCTAAAACTATTATTGTAAAGCAATTTCAGCAGCACAAACTGAAGCACACTCTTCCTATGGCTTTCTTATACTGAATATCTTAGTTTATTTTGCTGCATTGAAATAAAGTAAAACCTAAAAATTATTAATATTCCTTTTGGTGTAGGACCTCATTCTTTGTTTGGATTTTGCTTTATTCCAGATGCCTATTTTCTTACTATTTTTACTTACTGTAGTATTTTGCTGCTGGGAACCTATCAAATTCATTTACATATAGATACTTTGGGACTTGTGACAGTACTGGATTTTTTTCCCCACACAATTCATTTGAATGAATCTCATATTAACATTGTGTAAAGAATTCAGACAGACTCATAAGCAGATGACTCACATCTTGTTCTTATGACAGTCTTACCGCAGAGGTTCAACAGTTTTTGCTGGAAAACATGGGTTCATTACTTTGCGGGATCTGTTTCGTTGGGCTGAAAGGTATAGATTGGCAGAGCAGCTGGAGAAGGATTATGACTGGCTTCAGCACTTAGCAAATGATGGTGAGCCATGCTGCTTTTCTTCATTTGTTTTGAATTGCCTGTGGGAAATTGCTTTGTAACCCCAATAATTAGGTGTAAGCTTTTGTTTCTAGTTAACTAGATAGTTATTGATTTTTTTTCTCTTCCTCTGTTTTATAGGCTTTATGCTTCTGGCAGGAAGAGTGAGGAAACAGGAGGAGGTGGATGTTATACGGAGAGTCATTGAAAAGCATTTCAAAAAACGTATATATCCCGAGTCTCTCTTCTCAGAGGAAAGTGTCAGAAAGCTGCTGGGTGAGTTTCTTAGAAAAAACGTGTTTGTAGTTCTTTAGATGTGACTGAGGCTGACCAATTGATTTTTGTTGTGCAGCTAAATCCTCCGCACAGATGTCAGTGATGGGCAGAGATTTTAAACATATTGTGTGGACTCAAGGGATGAGGAGGCTTGCAGTTTTGGTGGGAAGAGCCCTGGAGTTTGGTGAACCTGTACTGCTGGTGGGAGAGACTGGGTACGATACAGTTTGTTTGTAGTCTTGCAGCAGCCACAGAGTTGAATGCACAAAGATTGACCGGCTTCAGTGCTTTTTTGGTCTGGGGCATTGAAGTCTCTGTCATGGCAGACTTGCAACTGTTGTATTATCATAATTCCATTTTGAGGGGAGATAATCATCTCTTTCAGCTCAAGTCTTTAACAAGATTGTACTGTATGTAACTTAATAGAAATCATATAGAAAATAGTAAAACTGATATTCCATTTCCTCTTTTCACAAGTTGCCCTCTAGAACCTTAATATATCTCACGGGGAAGCCACTTTGAGAAGTTGTGTCATTTTGCTGTTTGAGGGCATGTTTGTATTTTAAGGGCTTGACAGACTGTAGGTGAGATACTACCTTTTTTTCCCCGCTTCCATGTGCTAAGAAGGAGGTTATGAAAATAGACGGTGTCTGCTCTTGAATTTGTTACAAATTTGGAGAGTAGATTTTTGTGGAAGAGAAAGGAAGAAATACACAAGAAAGAGAGAAGTAATGTTTTTTATGAAATGGGAGCTCCAGGTCCTCAGCAGTTTATTTCCTCAGACTTAGTCATGGTCAAGGCATGTAGCATATCCAGTTCACTGAAATGTTAAGCTACTTTGGTGATTACAGGGGGAGGCTGAAGTAAATTTGTCTTTCAGCCTGTAGAAATCTATCGGTGTTGATAATAATTTAAATTTTAACTAAAGGCATCTTATGCAGGTCAGCAGCAGTTGTGACAAAAATGGCTTCACATTGCGTACGTTTTAGTTCAAGGAAAGGAGAAGCAAGAAATTTGCGTTCTGAGCCTTTGTGTCACAGATATTCAATGGAAGTGTGAATCCTGTCCAAAGTGAGCTGGTTTTTATTCTCACTTTTTCAACTATATGGCTTTTTGCAGGTGTGGTAAAACTACCATTTGCCAAATCTTTGCAGCATTAACAAATCAAAAGCTATATTCAGTGAACTGCCACTTGCATATGGAGACTTCAGACTTTTTGGGAGGACTGCGACCAATCAGGCAGAGATCAAATGACCAGGTTTGTGTGACATTGGTAGTAGCTGGTAGTTACGATAATGGAAACAAAAAGTAACAATTGTTAATGACTTTTCATTTCCTTTTCCATTTCTTAGGAGGAATATGATAGTTCTCGACTATTTGAGTGGTGTGATGGACCTCTTGTTTTAGCAATGAAAGAGGAGGGTTTTTTTCTCCTTGATGAGATCTCTTTAGCTGATGATTCTGTTCTAGAGAGACTTAACAGGTATGTCTTAAATATGCTTAATATTAAATATCTTCAGATAGACATCATGCAAACATGAGCAGGGTAAATCTAGCTTTTTATGATCCTCTGTTTCTTGGCCTAAGTTTAAATTAACTGATTTTTTTTTTCCTAATCCTATAGTGTGCTTGAAGCTGAGAAGACATTGGTTCTTGCTGAAAAAGGTGGTCAAGATGATGAGGATAATGAAGTAGAACTGTTGGTTGCAGGAAAGAAGTTTCGTATCCTTGCGACTATGAACCCAGGAGGTGACTTTGGGAAGAAAGAGGTAAATATCAAAGCCAACTGGAAGGATAATATACTTCTGGTCGTATTAACTGTTTCATATTAGAAGCGCGATGCAAAAATACATCAACTAGTTCTGGCATTCAGTGCTTTCTGTTTGGAGCCTGCCACACTGCTCTAAAGGATGATTAGGATACACCTGTTCTCCATCACTTCTGTGTACTCTCATTTTGACAGTACTGTGTCAATACTGAGCGGAATGTCAAAGAAAACTTACAAGCTCTAAATACTGTAGGTAGGCTTGGTTATCAGAATATTTTGAGTATGTGAAATGTGGTTCATGAAGCAAGCAAATCCAGCCCTAACATGAAGCTACAGCAGCGTGAAACTGAATCGCAGATAATTCTCCTTAAGACTTTTCAGGAAGTGACAGCTAGAAGTTATCTTTTCACTCTTACTGAATATGTTACATCTCCAAATATGTTTCCCATTAAGTGGAAAAAAATCTGCTTCTGAAATTCTGCTTTAAGGTGTTTAAAAGCCAGGTTGGAAAAAAAAAATGTTTATAAGTGACATTGAGGCTAAGAAAGGAGCTCTTTTAATGGCATTCCATTAAGGTGGTTTCTACAGCACACAAAAAAAAATTGCTATAAACCAGATTTTTAAAGGGGATTTCTTTCTGCATTGCATTTACACTAATGAATTTTGTTTTGTTAATTCAGCCGGAGTTAAGAAAATAACTATGGGAAGGAGTGCTGTAATTGAGGCAATTTCCATGTGGTAGTTTGTTTCTGTATGCAGATTACGTTGCCGTTGCTTGATCCATGATGTCCTGGAATGAAATGGAGTTTTGGTGCTTGCCAAACCAGCTTTTTTCCTTCTATATTCTTTTGAATTTTCTCTTCTGCCAGTTGATTCGTGCATTGATGCCACTACTAAAAATGTTAAAATTCACATTCTCTCAAAACTGTTAAAAAGTAGCACTATCAGAATTAGAATTGAGGGCGTAGACTGCTCTCTGTGTTGTTTTTAAGTACTGTGGCTGCAAGGTTATCGTGGAGGCTCATGTAATGTGCTGCGTAAAATGAATTCCTATGTAGTCCTGCTTGTTTGCAGCTTTCTCCCGCGTTGCGCAACAGATTTACAGAGATATGGTGTCCACAAAGCAATGGCCGTGATGACTTGATACAGATTGTAAAACACAACCTTCACCCAGGATTGTCTCTGAGTGGAATAAACCGTCAAGGTGGGTATTTTTCTGTGTGTCCAATTATACAAGCATTATGAAGAGAATGAGTTATCATTGTTAAACTTTCCTCAGAATTTACACCAATGTGTACATACTGTATTAAAAGTATGTTTGTCTCTGGGGACAGCTCTGAAATATTTTTGACTCTGTTCTTCCTTCATGGTGTGTGTTCTTTAATTAGCCAGAGGCTAGATCAAGACAGATTGAATTTATCCCCAGCTCCTCAGTGCCCAATCTTAGTTCCAGTGTAAGTCACTGAAAGAAATGGCATTCTGTTTTCTGCCAGCACTTTGCTGTTAATATTAATTGATTTTGTCTTAGTACTTGAATTTAAAAGGATCTGTAACACAGCACAGGCCTGGATTTATTCTTCAGTTGTCATGCTTATTAGGGTATAGAGTACCCATCTGTGTTCATGCATTATGGCTGCATTTATATTAAAATTATGTGTCTTATATAACAGTATAGTATATTTGACCATTAATATTTTTTTGATAACTAATTTTTGACTTTTTTTCAGGAGCGGACATAGCAGAGCTCATGATGGACTTCGTTGAATGGCTGACTAATCAAGAGTTTGGTCGCCAGTGCATTCTCAGTGTGCGAGACATTTTATCATGGGTTAATTTTATGAATGTCATGGCAGAGGAGTCCAATTCTGCCAAGGAACATCATCATCTTTACATTTCTCCATTGATGTCTTTCATCCATGCTGCGTGTTTGGTGTACATTGATGGAATCGGATCAGGTGTGTCTTCAGTGCTCACTTTGTAGTGGAAAGATAGAAAGATGTTTGTGTTGATATGTTTGAGTAGAATGCTGACAAAATGCTTTGAAGCAGCAGGGAACTCTAACAGGAGAAGTTTTCATTTCCATTTGACAATATCCTTTTATTCTTTGTGCTTTCTTACCAAATTTGAATAATACAACAAGCCTAAGTAAGTTGCAGGCAGTAATAACAGCACTGCAAAGGCGAGCAGAGAAATAAAGAAAGCCTGTGTTTTTTATCAAGTCTTCTAAGCTAGTGTATTGTGATATGATGTTTAATTACATGACTTTATACTAATGTCTTCCTCCTAAACCAGAGGCTAGCCAGTATCATGTGCATAGTTCAGAATGCATGTCTGTGTGTTTGGCCACTCGCTGAGGGAGATGGGGAAGGCAGGGAGAAATTGAAAAGCCACTAGAAATGCAGGTAAGGAAGGCTTGGGAAACTGTGGCAATTGGTCAGGATGACAGTGATGGTAGCAGAAGGGCTTTGGGAAATATGTCCTTAAGTTCTGTTGGTCACAGAGCAGTTTATCTACATCAGATAGTTGTGGAAACACTGGCATGTAAAAGCACTAACACCTGAACAGACTACTGCACAAAACTGGCATCTGTGAAGGAACACTGTCTCCTTGTCATTAGATGAATGTGCCTAGGTATGGATGTGAAGCACTCTTTTCTGATTACAGGTACAACATCCTGTTCAGCTGATACAGCTTTATTAGCTCGTGAAAAATGCCTGACGTTCTTATGTGAGAAAATGAGTCAATTCCTTGAACTGACTGATTATCAGAAGAATGAGCTGAAGATTTATGACAGAACAAAGAAGGAGTTCGTGTGGATGGACAACTTTATGGGAATCCAACCATTTTTTATTCCAAGAGGCAAGAGATGTGGGAGTGGGTGGACATTTGTTCTGTGTTTTTTGCTCTCAGCAGTTCTGTTACTCACTAGAGTTGGTGAGGCACTGGAACAGGTTGCCCAGAGAGGTGGTGGATACCCTATCCTTGAAGACATCCAAGGTCAGGCTGCACCAGACTGTGGGCAACCTGATCTATCTGTAGGTGTTCCTCGTTCATTTCAGGGGAGTTGGACTAGATGACCTTTAAGGGTCACTTCCAACTCGCACAATTCTGTGATTCTAAGTAGCATATCTAAGCAGTTGCAGAGCAATTAGTAGTTTGTTATGAAGTTTAGAAAAATGACTTTCCTAGCTCCAGTTGTGGTCATGGCAATTAGGAAGAAACGTTTGTTTCTGTAGTTTTCTGTCACTTCACATGATATGGAGAACATCCACTAAGTTCAGCCTAAAGCTACAGGTCATCCTGGCCCTTGCGTACAGCTTGGGAGGCAGGGGTCCTAGATATAATCCATAGAAAGAATAATGTCCTGCCTTGCTATATTCTCTCCAAGACTTGCTATGATTTTTGCATAGTTGCTTCGCATCTGCATTTCAGTTCCTCATGTGTCAAGTTAATACAAATGATTGTATCCAAATACTGCTTTCCACCCCTAAAATGTCCCTAAAGTAAGGGAGGGGACCAAAAAGTGGCAGAGGTTCAAATGTGAACTTTCTAGGTCATCTGGCTGATTCCTAGTAGTACTGAACTGTGTAGAGTATATTCCTAATTCTGTATTTGTCATTTGTCTTTGAGCATTTTGATATTATGGATTGTGTTAGTCACATATGAAATTGTACAAATGCCACTATCTTGTACATTCTTTAGTTTCCCTCTGGATTACTAAGGATCTCTTTCATACTAAACAAGTATCAAGATCTGTAAGATAAAATGATGATTAATACCATGTATGACCTAAGCAATGCTATTTTTGCTGAATTTGGGGACTGACATTCCAATGAGTTATACTGGTTGGAATTTGACAGTTAAGAGGCTCAGTACTCTCTCCTAATCACATGTCCTAATAACAGTAAATAAAATATGTGCTTAGCACATTCTAATTAAAGTACTTTTCTTTCACAGAATGGACTGTATGTGGAGCAGGTTAGCATGTTGTTCTATAACATGTCGGCATTGTATCCTTCATTGCCAAATTTTCCAAAGCTGTTTTTGATTTTTAGATCCACAGAGGAGGATGGACAAAATTATTGTTTCAGTGATAGATCCTCAGTTTGACTCAGGAATCAGAAATTGTTGAAGTTTAATGGCAGAATATGCCATATTCATTTGCTTTTTTTGGAACGTACCACGTAAATGAGTGCGTAGGGGTTGAGTCACAGCTTCGGGTCTAATAGAATGCATAAGTGCCTGATCCCCGAGAAAGGGACAGACACAAGCTTGACCTCTGCCGCTTGCTGTAATGAGATCAGCACTTAATGATCTCTTTCAGAAGCACACTGTTGACAGCTCCAATGTAAACATTCTGGTTTAATAGTTTTCTTTTCCTTCGTTTTAGGCCCTGTTCTTCAGAGGAACAACGTTACAGATTATGCTCTAAATGCTGGGACCACAGCAGTGAATGCTCAAAGGCTGTTGAGAGCACTACAGCTTAACAAACCTATTTTGTTGGAAGGGTCACCGGGTGTGGGCAAGACCAGTCTAGTTGCTGCCCTGGCAAAGGCCTCAGGAAACTGTCTTGTTCGAATCAACCTGTCTGAGCAAACGGTAGATTAAAATGCTATCTTCGTAACTTATTTTTTACAGTAGGAGGAGGTTTCGTTTAACTTAAAAAAAAAAAAAAACAGAGTTCTTTTCAGATGTGGCACTGAGTCTGAAATGTCAGTATTTCCTTCTTCAAAAGATTAGGTGGGAAGGGGAAGCGAGAAGGAACAGTGAACTTAACTGAGTGAATGCTAACTCTAGATTGTGTTCTTTTCAAATGAAGTCATGCATCTTTGTTTGCTGTGTTTTGCTTGGCTTTTGCAAAGTTACTTGAAAGCACCTTTAGGGATTTTTATTTTTTTTTTGTTGTTGTTTTGTTCCGCTTTATTTTATTTTTGTTAAATACGGTAGCTTTCAGCATCTTGCAGTTTAACCATCTTGCGGTTGGACTTGATGATCCTTGAGGTCCCTTCCAACCTGAGTAATTCTATCATTCTATGATTCTAACTTACTAGTTTTTTTCTTGCATTTAATGAGAATTAAAAGAGAAGGTGAAGCTAACTGAATTTTATTCTTTACTTTCAAAGGATGTGACAGACTTGTTTGGGACAGACTTGCCTGTTGAGGGTGGTAGGGGAGGAGAATTTGCCTGGCGTGATGGATCACTATTAGCTGCATTAAAGGCTGGACACTGGATTGTGTTAGATGAGGTAAGTTTTGAGTACAAATAAAATAAAATATTCTGGAAGAGCAGAAGTGGTGATTTTTTTGGCATGTGGCATATATTTTGGCATGTAGGATCTTCAGATACCTATGAGGTTTAGTGACTGACATAGATTTTTGCTCAATTGTAGTCATTTTTGTCTTGTGCCCAGTTGAAGATGATCTCTGCACTTAGAAGATTAAACTCCCTCTAAGATTCTCCCTGTTTGTTGGATAGAAGAAGTGTAAGAGATCAGTTGTGACTTACAGTAGGCAAGATGAGGATTGTGTCTCAACCTGACTTACTGCAGAAAACCAAGGCTTTTACATTTTTTTGAGGGAGGAAAGTATCGACACAAATTTTGGGACACCTGCTCTCTTACGGTTCTATTTCACTGAAATGAAAGGCCTTTTTGGGGATTAATAGACTGTAGTGGCTACTGATGGAGATCAAGGAAGGATTCATTTTGTCAGTATAAAGTATGATGCCACCATAGGTTTCTTCATATACCAAACAGCAAGTGCTTTCTAGCTTAGACATACACAGAGCTCACATCTTTTTTAAAGTATGCGTTCTAATTATTGCCAAGTGCAAAATCTTACATTTTTGTTTACGTACCTTCTTTTCCTGTTGCAAAGAATGCTGCCTTAAGTAACCATGAAATGTAAGTATCCCAGATTGTCAGAATGAGAGAAGGAGAGACTTCAGGTGTCAGAAATGTTTCTTTTGAACTTCTGCTCTTATTCCTTGAAAATACAGACCTTACGGCGGAGATTTGTTTTGTTGTCATCATGAAAACACAGTAATAATAACAAATGTAAATAAGAAAAAGTGTTAATTGTAGTTCTGTTGCTGCAGTGTAATAACAGTCTAGCTGGAGGTAATAACATATGGTAGCACTGGAACAGCAAGGAAATTGAATTTTATCTTCTGTGTATTGCACGCAGTTAAGTAGACTATGCAGATGTGTTTTGTGGAGCATTAATATTGTATCCTTATTTCTTTCCTCAGTTGAATCTGGCTTCTCAGTCTGTATTAGAGGGGCTAAATGCATGCTTCGACCACAGAGCAGAGATTTACGTGCCTGAATTGGGAATGAATTTTCACGTACAACATACAAAGACTAAGATTTTTGGATGCCAGAATCCATACAGACAAGGAGGTGGAAGAAAGGGTCTGCCCAAGTCCTTTCTTAATAGATTTACACAGGCAAGCATATTTGTTTGATGTAAACTATGTCATGGTCCTTTCTTGCAGTTGTATGGGTATATCAACACACTGCATGTTCTTTATTTATGCAGGTGTATGTTGATCCGCTGTCAGCAGCAGATATGGAGTTTATTGGGAATACACTGTTTCCTGCCATCGACAAGAGTATTATTTCTAAAATGGTTGCTTTCAATAACAAGGTAAATAGATATTTTGTTTGTGTAGAAGTAGGCATAATGCTGTAACGTTTAAAAAAAAAAAAAGTCAAATGTTTTGTTTCCCAGCATCTCTGTAGAGAAGTGTTTGGATGGAAGAAAAATGGAAATACATGCAGAGGAAAGTAAAGAACACCAGTAAATACCATGTGAATTCTT
>PPHD01015397.1:0-16125 GCA_002909625.1 Bambusicola thoracicus | reverse complement strand
CAGAAGCAATAAAGCTCTAAAACTCAGTGAAATTATTTTATATTCCTAGGGAAAAAAAAGTATTAATATGATGTTTTGTTTATTTTCATCTATAGAGTGGCTCCTCTAAATCTTGTCAAGAATGAGATGTTTCACCAAATTATGTGGTCAACTAAAGGGTGTCATAAAATGAAATGTTATCATTTCCTTATTTCATTTAAAAATATTTTCTCAGTGTCCCATCATGCTCAAGGAGAAGAAGAGAAGATGTTGCATAGCAGTGTCTCCTTGAGCTTGTTTTTATACTCTTCCCTGTTACTATAACTGTACATGTTAACATCACAGCTACAGCACACATCTCCAAGATTTTGACTTCTTGTCTTTGATTTCAGTATTCAGCTGTCCCTAATAAAAAGCCAAAAATATGGTCTGGAGATAAGGAGATAAGGAATGGTTATTGTGTTCTCAACCTTGTGTTGTTTTGTTAAATGAGCTGATAGTCTTTAATTCTGGTGCAGTCACTTATTTTTCTTCTTTGCCAAATGTGATGGTTGAGACTTGAGATCTGCCGAGCTGCCAGTAGTGAACTGCAAAGATGCAACTGCAGCTTCCTGGTTTTGAGCTAGAAAGATCTTTGATTGTGAGCACAGGGAAGAAGGGGAACTGTTACAAGCAATGTTCATGCTTAATGAATTTTCAAAAATTAAACACTAAATCACCTGAGGAAGAAGGAATTGAAAAATAACAGAGTAGATGGTTAAAACAATGAAGTTAAATTTTAGATTTCTTATTTATTTATGTATATGTATTTGTTCTTCTGTCTTTCTAAATAAGAATACCTCTATAGCCAATGCTGACATTCTGATGTATCTATCTGGACTATGTCACAGTAATAAGAACATTTTACTGGGTCTTTCTAGGATGTAGTTAACTTTTCTGAAAGCAGTCCATATAGAGCTACACTCTGCGCTTGTACCTAGAATTTAATTGATATCATACCAATATTTTCTCTATTCCTGAGGGCTGGCACAGCATCAAGACACTTTACAAAGCCCCTCAAAGGCAGTAGGCTGGGTGTGGGCAAAAGGTAGGCAGGGTACATCCAGGACATCTATCTAAACCAACAAAAGGGGCACTTCATACATAGCATTTAACATCACACTCAGCAATAAAAGCTGGAGAAGCAAAAGGAGCAGGGAGAGGGAGGAGGAATTTTTTATGAAAATGTCTTTCCTTCCAAGCCACTGCTATGCATTTTGAGATGTTTCTTGAGAGACATGGATGAGTATTTCTTGTTGATGAGAAGCAGAGAATAATTGCTTTCTCTTTTTTTTCTTTTTTGTTTGTTTGTTTGTTTGCTTCCACACAACCATTGCTTCTCTTTCTCGTCCTTTATCCTCCAATTAAATCATTTTTATCTCATGTGAACTTGTCTGTTGCATCAAAATTTCTCCCCACATCATCCCTAGAGGAGATGAAGAGTGGAATTTAGTTGGTCACAGTTGTGAAATCACCGCTTAAATAAATGAAAGTCAAAAAAATCCACCAATTTCACCATTACCACTACAACAACACATTTAGCAGCAATCTATATAATCAAGGTGTGCTAAAGGCAATCACAAATGACTGACAAATTTACATAAAATACAGCAACTTCTCCATTTGATTACTGCCTTTCTCATCTACAATATCCATTTTAAATTAAAAAAAAAATAGTTATGAACATGTTCTTCTTATCATAAAATGCATTTTTGATACTATGATATTTTAAACCCGGCATTACTTAAACTAGTAAATAAATTGTGCTTTTGTAACATGTATGTTCCAACACCTCACCACACTCTCAGTGAAAAAACTACCCCCTGACATCTAATCCAAATCTCTCATCTTGCAATTTAAAATAATTCTCCCATACCTTCTCACTATCTACCTTGTAAACAGTTGATTTCCCTCATGTTTGTAATCTCCCTTTAAATACTGGAAGTCTATAATCACATCTCCCTGCAGCCTTCTCTTTTTCAGGATGAACAAGCCCAATTCCTTCAGCCTGTCTTCATAGCAGAGGTGCTCCAGCCCTTGGGTGATATTTGTGTCCCTCCTCTGGACCCTCTCCAAGAGCCCCACATGTTTCCTGTGTTGGAAACCCCAGACTTGGATGCAGTACTCTAGCTAGAGCCTCATGAGGTCAGAACAGGAGGGGACCATCACCTCCCTCTCCCTGTTGGCTAGCCCTCTTCTGATGCAATCCAGGGTACAGTTGACCTTGCAGGCTGCAAGCACACACTGATGACTCATGTCAAGTTTTTCATCTACCAGGACCCCTAAGTCCTTCTCAGCAAAACTACTCCCAAGGAATTCTTCTCCCAGTCTGTATACATACCTGGGATTACCTCGACCCAAGTGTAAAACCTTGCACTTTGCCTCGTTGAACTTTATTAGGTTCACAAGGGACCACTTTTGAGTTTATCAAGGTCCCTCTGGGTTCCATCCCTTCCCTTTTGCCATGTCAACTGCAGCACTCAGCTTGGTGTCATTGGGAGCTTGCTGAGGGTACACTCGATTCCATCATCTGTAGTAGTGATAAAGATGTTGAAGAGTACTGGTCCCAAAACTGACCCCTGGGAGACATCACTCAATCACTCATCACTAGCCTCCACCTCAACATAGAGCCATTGACCACAATCCTCTGGTTGTGACCTTCCAAGCCATTTCTTATCCACTGAGTAGTCCATCCTTCAAATCCATATCTCACCAACTTAGATAGAAGTATGTTGTGAGGTCCGTGGTCATAGATGACATTAGTTGCCATCCCTTTGTCCACCAATTCCATCATTCTATCATAAAAGTCCACTAGATTGGTGAGGCACATTTTTTCCTTGGTGAAGCTGTGCTGGCTGCCTTGAATCACCCGCTTCTTTCTCATGTGTTTTAACATGTCTTCCAGGAGGGTTTGTTCAACAGTCTTCCTAGGCACAAAAGTGAGGCTCATCAGCTTGTAGTTCCCTGGGTCTTCCTGCCTCTCTTCCTTACAAATGGGACTGATGTTTCCTTTTTTTCAGTCACTGGGGGCTTCACCTGACAGCCACAACTTTTCAGAGAAGATGGAGAGTGGCCTGGCAGCCACATCAGACAGTTTCCTCAGGAGCCTGGGATGTTTGTCATCCAGCTCCATGGACTTGTACACATTCAGTCTCATGAGGTGGTCCTGCTCCATCCACCCTTAGAGTGAGGTGTAGTTTGATATCTCAGTTCCCACCAAGAGGTCCAGGGATGTGAAAAATATGAGAATCCTTATTATCTGTGAAGACTGGGGCAAAGAACTCACTGAGTACACCAGCCTTCTACATATCTGTTTTAGCCAAGGTCTGTTGTTGCCTTGGTGTGAGGCAATCCTGTATATGCATAGACTACGAGAAAAGATGCTGGATAGCAGCCCCACAGAAAGAGATATGGGGGATCTGGTTGAAAGCAAATTCAACATGAGTCAACAGTGTACCCTGGCAGCCAAAATTGTCAGTCATATTCTGGCATGCATAAAGCAAGTTTCCAGCTAGCAAGAGTGATTGTCCTGCTCCTCCATGCTCTGGTGAGGCTTTACTTTTGTGCAGTTTGGGGTGCCAAAATATAAGGATATAGAATTATTATAAAGTGTCCAAAGAAGAGCTACAAAGATGGTGAATAGTCTAGAGAGGAAGACATAAGGAGCAGCTGAGGTTACTTGGCTTTCTGAGTTTAGAGAAGAGGAAGCTGAAGAAAGATCTCGTGGTGGCCCATATATTCTTCTCATGGTAGAGAAGAAGAGGCACTCATCCTCTTTATTCTGGTGACCAACAATAGAACCAGAGGGAATTATAGCCTTAGTCTTTTCTCTAGACTGGACAACACACATGTTCTCAGTCTTCCCTCATAGGGAATGCCTTCCAGCGCTTTTACTACCTTTGTTGTCCTTTGGAATCTTGCAAGGTCCTTGACACACTTTATGTACTGTGGAGCCCAGAGCTGCTTACAATACTCAAGGTGAGGCTGCATCAACAGTACACATAATTGGGAGAATGACCCCTTTTGACTCTCTGTTTCTGTCACGTTTAATGAACCTCAAAATGCAGTATGCCCTCCTGACTTCCAGGGCAAACTACTGACTCATATTGAGCCTACTGTATCCCAACACCCCCAGATTCCTTTCTGCTGAGCTGCTTGCTAGCCATTAATCTCCAAATCTGTACTTGTATCTAGCATTAATCTGTCTCAGATGCAGAACCTTGCATTTTCCTCTGCAGAATTTCTTGCTGTTGATGACTGCCTGTCATGGTTTTATGATTTTTAATTATTGATATTCTACATCATAATATCATGTATTACTGGGAGTTATAGAGTTAATGCTCCAGTTCCATGGATTGAGGATAGCTCTCGGTATCTGTCCCACAAGAGATTAAGAACTACATCTTGCAAAGGACTGCTTGCTGTTTTGTTACCATTTCTGCTCAGAGGGAAAGATAAAATCTCTATATCACGAGGCCTCCATTTTTTTTTTCAGTTTTGACCATCCAGCTGGTCTCTGTTGCAGGTGCCATAATACCTCAGCATACTTAGAGTAAGGCCATCAGCTTTTGGACACTCTCTCTCATTTTATTTGTTTTATTAGCTCCAATTCTAATTACATTGTATCATGTTGTATTATAGTGTGTTAACTTGCATTCCAATATCTTATTTAGTAAATTTGTTTGTTTCTCCTCTGATCATTGTCACTTGTTTTGTTTTTTGGGCCCATCTCCCTATCCTTTCCCCTTTTCCCCTTTTCCCTTTCGCAGGGAGTGAGTCTGTGGGTCCCTTCACCCCATTAGTCATGGAACTGGGCCAAAACAACCCATAAATCATTGACACTGCCCGATGCTCCAATCTATCTAAACCTCTTTACAAGGCCTCTGATTCATCCAGAGAGTTAAAAGCATCTCCTAGTTTACTATTGTCGGAAAATTTGCATTGCACTCCTGTACCCAGATCACTGATAAAAATTTTGAATAGCTCTACAACTGAGCCCTGGGGAACATCACTAATGCCCTGCTGCCATCAGTATATAGCCATTCACTACAATTCATTGAGCTCTACCAGTGAAGCTGTTCATCATCCAATATAGAATGAACTTGTTTATCTCATAGTTGTACAATTTATCTCAGTCATGGTCAACCTGTGGCCCACAGGGCACATGCAGCCCAACACAGCTCTTCAAGAGTCCCACCCCCTGCTACCACACCATCGTGGCAGTGGCTCCTCACTGACAAAAGGTCCAGCCTGGCCCCTAGCACCAACCAAACATCAGTGCACAGTTATCCCAATTTGGGCCGAAACCAAGGCATGGGGCACAGTGCCGTGTTAACAGTGGTACATAAGTTTCTGGATTTTAATATGTTGGCTAAACACAGTTCCATGAACAGCAAAAAATATGTAGCTGTGCTTTCTGTTTTGGTAAAGGAATTTGAGAATAAGTTGCAAGATTGTTGAAAAAATCATCAACTTTTGGGTTTATTTGTGACTCCATTTTCAGTCAACTTAAATATATTTACTTGTGAATTTTCAAATGGAATGTTGTCTCGCTCCAATTTACAGGAGGGAGAGGAGGTTATCTGGAATATGTATACCCAGCATGAGATTAAGAAACAACAATTCAAATGTTGGTCCTACCTGTTTATTACAAATGTTAATAAGGGAGATGAAGAAAGGGAAGGATGGACAGTATTATGGATTGGGGTAATGGGGAAGGGGAGGCGATCTATAGAAAAGATGGGACATAGAAGCAAAGGAGTCTTCATAGGTACAAATTAGGGCGGTGGGGAAGGGAAGAAGGGCAGTAGAAAAGATAGGAAATAGGAGCAAGGAGTCTCTATAGGGAGCAAGAGAGAGATAGTCACCACCATGGGTCCAGTGTCATCCAGTGTCAGTGATCAACATCTCTTACATACTTCAGGGATAATGACACCATTTCCTTGGGCAGCCTGTTCCAATACCTAACCACTCTTTCTATGAAGATGTTCTTCCTGAAATTCAATCTAAACATCCCCTGATGCAACTTGAGGCCATTTCATTACATCACATCACTTGTCATCTGAGAGAATAGACCAGCACCCTCCTTGCTGTAACCTCCTTTCAGGTAGTCATAGAGAGCAAGGAAGTCTCACCTCAGCCTTCTTTTCTCCAGACTAAACACCACCACTTCCCTCAGCCACTCCTCATATGTCATGTCTTCTGTCCCCAACTTCACTGCTTTTCTGTGAGTGCTTGTAATGGCTTCACAGTAACAGACAGCTAAGTTCCTCCACTGCTCTCTCACTTCCTCTCCTCAAAATAGCAGGGACAGAAAAAAATGATGGAAAAAAATAAAGAAAGAAAAAGAAATGACAGACTGAGATAAGGACTGGGATATCACTCACCAATTACTGTCTCAGGTAAAACAGACTTAGCAATGGGAGATTAATGTCATTTATTTTCTATTACTAAAAGACTAGAGCAGTGAGAAACTAAAAAGAAATTAAAAGCACACTTACCCGCTTCCACTTTCTTCCACCTCCTGCCACTTAGCAGCTCAGGGCAACAGGGCAGAGGAATAGAAGTTGTCTCTGTCCTTTTGAGAGCATTCAGTCCTTCACAAACTGACTCTCTGTGGGTTTCCCACAGACTGCAGTTCTCCAGAAACTGCTCCAATATACTATGAGGCTTATCCTTCAAGAGCAGATCTCTCCAGCAAGAATCTCCACAAACAGCAGCTCTCACCAGATCACCTTCTCTAACATGGACTCCTCTACATGAGCTTCGGTTCTAGTCTGGAATCTACTCCTATGAGGGATTTCCATGATCTGCAGCCTCTTTCAGGTCAGGCCCACATGCTCCACCTCAAGTTCCAGCAATTTGCTGTCATTTTGTAGAGAGGGGCCCCAAAGTGATGACAGTATTTGAGGTGTGGCCTCACCAAATCTGAATACAGAGTGAAAATCATTGCTTCTTCTGATCATAGTATTTCTGATACAAGCCTAGGTACTGTTGTCTGTTGACTCATATTCAGCCTGCTGTCAGTCATCAACTCCAGGCCCTTATCCTCTGCTCAGCTTTCCAGTACCTCTTCCCTAGCTCTGTATTGCTGTTTATCATGATTTTTATCATGATCAAGACACATGTAGCCAGTTTCTCCTGGAGGCAGTTGTGGGAAACAGTATCAATTATCTTGAATTTGTCCAAGTAAGCAAAATCCAGAGACATTTTTTTTTAAGTTTATTACACTTGATGATAACTGTTTTTAAGTGCTGTTCAGTGGCACCTAGAATAAACTTATACATAGCTTTTCCAGTTTTTATGCTTAGTCATTTTTGATACTGTTAGTATATACTGTATGCATTGTTGTATATACTACATACTCTTAGTGTAGTCTCCATATATTCAGTAGCTACTAAAATATGTACATTCTGATTCAGAATCATAGCTGGTTTCATCTGTATAACATCCTTAACTTTTCCTTATATGATTTCAAATTACTTCCATTGTATTATTTTTTCTTATCAGTTCAATTGCACTGTTGTTTGAGCTTATGTTTGCATAAAATTATCATCACAAAAAAATAATTATTGCAAAAATTTTGCTTAGCTGTTACTTTCTGATAGAATAATGTGCATCTAAAGCAAAGTAATTGAACACTACCATAAGAAATACTAAAGAAAAATACATTAAAAAATGAGAGTCTGATGTATCCAAGAGCATGTTCTTCATATAAACTTTGATAAAATCACATGATAGTCCAAAAAAAGTTTATAATTAAGTCATCAATATCTATATGAGGGATCAATTTATTATTGGTGAAATCTGGTATTTTAGATACTTGAATTTGAATTGTCACAGGCTTCTGCAGTTATCCGATCTTTATAATGTATATGAATGTCTAAAGTTTTTGTTGTCTTTGTTTGCTAGTTTGAGTGCCTTATTTACTCTTGATTTTGGATTTTTAGTTTTACAATTGTCGTAGTAGGCATTAACGAGGGCTCGGGGTGTGATGCGGTAGGTCCTACCGCGTCACATCCTGAGCCCTCATTAACGGCTACTACAACAACAATCTATATTCCTAATCATTTTCCCACATGAAGCAGATGAATGGATTTACCTTTAAACTTGTATCCCTTTACTGGTAGCAGAAATTATTCACGAGCAATTTAGTCTTACAAGAATACAGAAATTTCATTGACAGATGTTGCAGACTTATATTACATACTCTACAAAATGGTTTAATTACATCAGTGTCTCCCTACAGTTTTTGTAAAAGTCCAGGTCAATACACAATGTACAGTGAGATGATCTCTTTCCAATCAATAAGATAATCCAGCAATAAGAGCTGTCTTTGCCTCAGTTTCCACCTCTACAAATTAAGACTAAAACTATTTTCCAGTACTTGAGGTTCTTCAAGGAGTAATTATTCAATGTTTTCAAAGTGCTATACGCTCTAAATGTCAAGGATTGTCAATCTGTTAACTCTTTGCAATTTATAAGATTGACTAACAAATTTTTTAAGGTCCTATTAATTTGTCTACTTTCAAATTACTGAAACACAGAACTGTCGTATGCATCCAGAAGTGGTTTTAGTGGGAAAACTTTTGTCCTGTCTCAGGAGTTCGATGATTGTTTTTCCTCACAGTGAATATAAGTCTACTATGAAAATAACAGTGGCCACTAAAGACTGCATAATCCCTTACTTTTTATAGACTCAGTTCCTACCCTACTGTATAGCAAGCAGAGAGAGCAATGACATAGAAATAACAGTTTGTAAGAGTAGTCTAGAATGTGTATCAAGTACATATGGAAAGTGCTAATTGCTTACAATTTATCTGTTTGAAGGCTCACATAGTACTGATAGAAAATCCTACTTATGACTCAAAATACTCATTCCTTGGGTTATTATTTGCTGTAGTTTGAGGACATGTTATAAAAATTTGTTTTTGTTTTCTTTTTCACCCAGAAAGTTGCTTTGTAAAATACCTCAGGAATAAGGCAAAGACAGAATCTAATAATTTGGTCAAAAAGTTGTTTTATTAAGTTGACTCATAATGTCAGAGGCAGTTGTTGGTGGTATGGCAAGAGAGGTTGAGCCTTCCCACCAATATTTTGTTTCATTTTGTTGCTGTGTGACAGATGACAGTAGAGGGGCAGTCTGACAGAATGTTGCCTGACATGGAAGTGCATAAGAAGCAAAGGTATGTAACTGAATTCTATTGAATTGAATTCTATTGATATTCATCAATACTTGCTAAATTGTTAAGGAAACCCAACAGTGGATTTGAGCACAGTGAGGAAGTGGGTGATGTAGACAGTGACAGTGGTCACCTCCACTGGTGAAGATTTTTACAGCATGGCATGCAGGCATTTGTTCATCATCGGTGAAAATATGCAGCTAACGGTGGTGACTGTATTGAAAAAGAGCATTCTGTAGCTGAGAATTTGCTGCATCAAACAGTGTTAATGTGCTCCTTGTATCTGTTATAACTACCAGGGAATTAAAGAGGAGGCACTAATTTCAGAGTGACCTAGTAGTTGTATTAAGAGCTATTTAGGAACAGCTTTTGTAGTTTTAATTCATAATTTATTCTGTGTTAGTATTCAAACACAAAATAGCCTTAAATTCTAAAATATTTTGAAGATATAACTGTTTGTGTAGTAAGTAATCTATGACATAAATACAGTTATAGGTTAAAACTAATAAAATATGTGCTTTATGTTCAGCAAAAATTAAAGAGTAGACATAGCAATTTCATTACAAAGTATCTGTAGCAAATTAACAAATTAATCCTTCATCCTTTGAACCTCAGTTATGTGCCTGTGCTCACAAAGTCACTTATGCTGGTACTACTAAGCTAGATTTTAACAATTTAAATGTTATTCTTCTATAAACTGTGGACAAACTCCTGTTTTGAGGTTTTTTTACAAACCAGCCAGTGCATTATTCTGCTATTCTGAGGCTGCCCAACAACAGGTAAACCGGTGAATAAGACAGCAAGAGAACAAGAGTAAAATTAAGGTTCTAGAGGAAAAGAAAATAATAAAAAAAATGCATTTCAACATTTTATCTCTACATGCAATTTGTCTTTCTGACTTCCCTTGAGAGAAAAAATGTCAAGAAATAGACTCAAGATTATGACAACAACAGCAAAAGTGGTTGCATTAATTTATGTGGAGGAGAACAATAAAACATTTCATGAATTACTTTAACTTTCTTTCTCCAAATAATGTTTCAGCAGGGGGATTGATAGTTGACAGCTGTGTTCACTGATAGGTAACCTTGTTGCAAGTTTCTGAAGAAAGATGTTCTTCTTCACTGGACTTGTCTCCGCTTTGTAATTATTTTTCCTTAGAGCCAACACAGCTATTGTTACATTTTAAAATATTTCTATCATGCATTTCTTCTTTGAAATAATTAACTTTTCCTTTGCACTACTTCGCTGATAGCATGTCATAATGTAGGCCGCCAAGTGCCAAATGACTCTCAGATTCATTCAAGCATTCAAAGCAAGAAAAACCATTCATCTAGATAAGATCTTATCTGACAAGCCAAGCTCAAGAAATCTCAGTATAATTATATGGTGTTAATGAAGGCCATGTATACAGGCAGTTCACAATATTAACCTCTGTGTAAGTCTATCAACAGTAATGTGAATCAGACAGTTTAAGTCGGTGGATTTGTTATTTATTTATTTATTTATTTATTTTAGACAACTAAATACCTATCCTCCAAGTGAACACTATATGAGAAGCTTTCATTCTTTTCAAAGGTTTACTAAGTAATAGTTTTGACAGAGAAGCAATTGTTCTACTAATGTTAACTTGTTCTAAACAGGCGATTAGAAACCAAGGAACAAGTATTTTTAAATATATCGTGATACTTGATACAGCAGAGTAAGATAACATTTCTAGTCATTTGCTTTTCATTTTAAAACCTAAATTAAAAAAAAAAAAAGTATAAGATTATACTTCAACAATTGCTGTTGTTAACATTCATATGTTGGAAAATATTCTTAATGGTAGATACCATTCTGCATTATTTTTATAAATGAGTGAACTGTTCATTATTTGATTTAAAGCTTATGAAAGTTGTGTTTATTTTCATATTAAGATTACATTAATATTTAGAAACAAATGAACAAACACACATACACACACAGAAAACAAAACACACAAACAACAAGCACAGACAAACCAAAAATACGTAAATCAAACCTCTTTACACAGTTCTGGTGAGGTCACACCTTGAACAGTCTATTCAGTTTGGGATCCCTCACTAAAAGAAAGACATAAAGGCCCTGGAGTATGTTCAGAAGAGGGCAATGGAGCTGGTGGGGGGTCTAGAGCACAGGCCTTACGGGAAGTGGCAGAAGGAATTGGGATTGTTTAGCCTGGAGAAGAGAAGGCTCAGGGGAGACCTTATTGCTTTCCACAGCTTCCTAAAAGGAGGCTGTGGTGAGATGCTGCTCAGTCTCTTCTCCTACAGAACTAGCAATAGGACTAAAGGGAATGACCTCAAATTGCATTATGGAAGGTTCTGGTTGGATATTAGGAAAAATTTCTGCTTCCAAAGAGTGATCAGGCACTGGAACAGACTGCCCAGGGAGGTGGTGGAAGCATTCAAGAAATGTTTAGATGTTCTGCTAAGGGATATGTTTTCACAGAATCAAAGAATTGTAGGGGTTGAAAGGGACCTCTAGAGATCATCAAGTCCAGCCACCCTGTAAAGCAGGCCCCCTCCAGCAGGCTGCACAGGTAGGTGTCCAGGTGGGTCTTGAATATCTTCAGAGAAGGAGAATCCACAGCCTCTCTGGGCAGCCTGTTCCAGTGCTCCGTCATCCTCACTGTGAAAGACTTCCTTTGCATATTGGTGCAGAACATCCCATGCTCCAGTTTATGGCCGTTTCCCCTTGTCCTGTCCGCAGACTGCTGAAAAGAGGTTGGCCATGTCTCTTCGGCACCAACACTTAAGATAGTTATAAACATTAATCAGATCCCCTCTGAGTCTTCTTTTCTCTAGGCTGAACAGACCCAGTTCACTCAGCCTTAATGATTTAGTGGGGAAATATTGGTGCTAAGTGGACAGTTGGACTGGATGATCTTTGAGGTCCTTTTCCAACCCTGGAGATCCTATGATTCTATGAAACTATACTGTTTTGCTTATTTCGGAAAAGACTGATCTAAGACAAGTTATGTATTTTTAAAAAATACTTTCTCCAGTGCTACAAATATCATTGTTATTTGTGTGTGTGTGTGTAAGCCTCCTCTTTCTATAAGATAGACCTGTCCTTCAGAGCATATATCATTAATATGTGACTTAAAGACTGCAGATCTGGGTTCAAATTTCCATGAGGCATTAAATATTGTAATATGTGAATTTTCTATCACACATTTTAGCATTTGGTTACATATTGTAGCGCATGTGTATACCCTAAATTTTTGTTTTTTTTTTTTCAAATCAGAAGTGTGTTTCTGAATAGCCTCTGACTAATGCTTTGTGTAATGAAACAGCCTAAAAGTTCATGAGCTAGAAGAAATTCAACTGGAAGATATGTTCTTGTAGTACATTTACTACTTTCCAGCTGTTAAACAATATTTAGTGCATCAAATTAGTCAGTCCTTATTAAACTCCTTCAAATCTTTGTGTGAACATTTGACTAGCAGTAGGAGTTGTTCTATTCTCCACATCCACTGTTGCTGTGCTGCACAGTTTGATGATGAAGACACAGTTTGTACTCATAGAGAAGAGTTTCTCAAAGGTAGTTTTGTGTTGCTTTTTTGTTTGGTTGGTTGGTTGCTTGGTTTGGTTTTTAACTGCCTTTTAAGGGGAATCGAAAAGCTAACAATCTCCAGAATTGTGTTACTATTACTATTTTTACAGAAGTCACTAGTTATTTATTTCAGAAAGTCTTCAAAGCAGTATTATAATTGCACTGTGTGGGTGATGTAGCTAGCAGAAGGGAACAGAAGAGCTTGCTGTAAGTTCTTCTGTGACAATGCACACATTGTGTCTTCCAATCTTTGAAGGATCTTCCAGGAGTCTGTGAACTATGCATTTATCAAACTGATTTTTGAATGCATATGTTTTTTTTTTTTTTTTTTTTTTTTTTCCTAAAGTTTGTGTTGTGTGATTCCAGGGAGAAGAAAGTTTAACTATTCTATAATTTGCAGGGAGCCAACAGCTGAGGAGAACAGCAAGACCAGCTGGGTCACTGGTTTCGTGGTTTCATGAGGAGAGCCAGCTGTACCTAAATGAAGCAAGCAGAAAAGGTGGCAATAGCCACTCTTGGCTAAAATGATTAAAAAAAAAAAAAAAAATCCATATTAAGAAAGCAAGGCTATAGTCAAGTCAGCAGGTCAGCTGTAGCAATCCACATAGCCAGACATGGGCAAATCTTCAACATAAGCCTGTCAAGGGCAAGAATGTGAGCATAAATGCAGTTCTGAAGAGAATGATGGCCTAGTCCAATTAATAGATCTTGTTTCTTGTCACACAGTTCATTTCCCAGAAGTATGACTCAAAGTTACAGCTGCACTATATCAGACATGTTGGTGTTTTCAGGGTTTGAAAAGTGAAAACAAATTTCCTTTAAAAATAGATGAATAAATGAAAAAAAATGAATGCCAAACCAAACTCTTTTATTGTTTTTTCCTTTAGAGTACCATAAGTATAGGCATTCTAGTCTCACCATGTACACTTCACCTGGAAAATTATCCTTAGAGAGCTGCCAGAGCTAATCAATTCCTTCATCTCTAAGGACAGTATTCCAAGGGATCTAATCCACTAGTTCTTTAGAAAACTGGAGGTTTGCTCTTCTAAAATTTTAGGTTGTGACTTTAATTTTTGCCAGGTCCACATCCTTCAAGATCATGGACTTCACCAGGGTGTGATCACTGAAATCTAGATTGCCTCCATTTGTAACATCTTTTGTCTGTCTGCACAGGTAAGAAACAAGTCCAGTAAGATTTCTCCTTTGGTTATTTACAGACTGTTGTGTTGTTTTTCTTGAAGATAAATAGTTGATTGAAATTCCCCAGCAGGATGAGAGCTTGTGAGCATGATGATTCATGGTAGCTTGAGCAAGAGGGCTTCACCATGTTTGTATGGCCTCTGGTTTCTGGAGTTAAAAGTCTGGATAGCTCTTCCAGTCCTTGAGATATCTATCTGGGTGTAGATGTCCATATAATGAAATGCTAGCACTTCTGTCTGGATTTCAGCCTTAGCCTTCTTGTGTGTGTTTTTCCCCCCCCCTCCCCCCCCGCCCCCTAGTTTTTATGTTTGTATGTTCTGAGATATCTCTTTTTGAGCCAAGAGAGTCTTTAATAAAATTTGGAGACAAAATGTAAATGCACCTTAGAGTTTTGCAGTCGGGTAATAATTATTTCTGTTTTGTTCCTTTCCTAGATATTCAATAGCATTTTGTTTTTCTAATTGTATTTTTTGGCCACTGTTCATCTTCAAACTGGTAAGTTTGGCTTGTTCCTTATTTATTTATTTATTTTTATTTTAATGTTCTGTAGTGACTGCAAGATCTTTTGTAAGTGGTAATTGCTAAATTAGAGCATATAATTGTATACATGCAGTTTATGCCATTTTTTCTCATGTGATCTTTTTAGCCGCTAACGCTGAATTTCATCTGCTATTTTATTGCTCAGACACTTAACAGTGTCAGACCCTTCTGCAACTCTTCATAGACAGACCTATTTTTATAGCTCTCAGTAACTGCACATCATTTTAAGCACAAAATTATTCATCCTTTGAATACATTGACCAGCAAATAGCAGAAGTGATTCTGAAACTTCATTGTTGATTCTCCTATACTTGGATTCCACAGGTGGAAGACCTTTGTTGTTTCTTTCATTTATTTATTAATCCATTTTGTATTCTTTGCTGCTGTGAAATGTAGTGAGGACTTTTTGAAGAGTCATTCCAAAAAGCTTTCTGGAATTCCATGTACAGCAATTGACCTAATATATCAAATCCAAATATTTTCTTTCTTTCGTAATGAAATTTAATAGATTTAGCATTATTACCCACATCTGCCAAAAATGCTCCCTCCCCTCTCTGACCCCCCCCTTCCCCTCCAATACTTTACATATATAATAGTGTTCCAAGGTGTTGCTAGTATAGCCCAGCTGCTACATTATTCTATTTGGGCACAGTATTTCAATACAAAGGAATGTGGTATTCCTAATTTATTTAGCATATTTCAAGCTAATCTTTCTTTTAACGTATGAACACAATTACACATACAACTTATTCTGTCATTTGAAATGCAATCTGTATACTAGAATTTAAATTACCGTTCTGCAGTGGTTATCAGCTTTCCACCAAGTTTCTCAGTGTCTACTATGCCAATCATTTTATTTAAAATCAGCTTGGTCATTAAATTATTTGCATTTCTGTAATTTATATTTAACCACTTATTTATTTGTCCCTGTTCTGTTAGCCTGTTTTGATGTTCTCTGTTTCAGTTGAATCTTATTTATAGAGATTGTGTTTATCCATTACCTTCTTGAATGTTACTGACTTCTATTCTGTCAGCTTTTGTATTACTGAAGAGATTTTATTACTTCACCCTTATGCACCTGTTGGATTTTCCCCAGTCTTTAGTTTAAAACCTTCCCATAAACTTTATTTTAGGTTTGAGTTTTATTTGCTTTAGGTGGAACTCATCCTTCCCTTATAGGCTATTTTAAAGATTTCCCCAGTTCCTAATAAATTGAAATTTTACCTCCCTAGATGGTTGCAAATACGGTATAAGGAACATTTCAAATAGTAGAATGAGTTTACATTGCCCTTTAGGAACTTTTTCATGCATTTCTCCCTATATTGTTCATCAGCCCAGAATGACGATTTGCCTCCTAGGACTTACTATAATACTGTGTAGAAATCTTGTGTTTTTTGCCACCTACTGACAATTTACATCCTCTCTGGCAACGTAAGCCAAGTGTACCTAGTGGAGGACAGCCTCTTTATTTATTGTTGCATCGTTACTGGATATCAGATGAAATATTGATTTCCAAAGAGGTTTATTAAAAACATGTTGCCTTTTTAAAAAAACAAAAACAAAAACAACAACAAAAAAAAACTATGATTAGAACAAAATAAAAAAAAAA
>PPHD01015396.1:0-12833 GCA_002909625.1 Bambusicola thoracicus | reverse complement strand
AGAGTCTGGCCTCATCCCTTTGAATCCTGAACCTTAGATATTCACAGACATTGATCAGATCCCCTCTGAGTCTTCTTTTCTCAAGGCTGAACAGACCCGGGTCACTCAGCCTTTCCCCATAAGAGGCCCTTTATCATCATTGTGGCCCTTCGCTGGACTCTTTCCAGGTGATCCCTGTCTTGTGTATACCAGATAAAGATAATATTCATTTCTGTTTATATATTAAGCATTTAATGAGGAAGTTCTGAAAATTATTTTCACAAATGCAAATTAGAGTCAAAATGACTAAATGATTGTGATGCAATACAAGAAAAAAACGTAACTGAGCACTCTCACTGTAATCTTCATAGGTGCAGAACAGACTGGCTAAATAGGTGTCGTCTCTGGAATGAAAAGCCAAATAAAAATGCTAAAATAATAATACTGGTAATACCAGGGTTGGAAACTAAAGTTAAAGTTACCCATGGTAACTTTGTGGTATTTTATAGACTATAAAATGGATTTTATAGACGTGAAGAATATTTATCTTTCTGTCAAACTTATTTGTAGTTCAGAGCATTAGAAACAGATTTAATTCATATTCTTCTCTGTAGATCTGAGCTATAGTGCAATAAATGGGGATTGTTTAATTTTGCAATGGTATGTGATGTCTGAACCAAAGTAGAAAATTTGCTGGGAAGGTTATAGGACAGTGAGAAATTCAGCAGTGTGTTTGTAGTTCTTAACATCCTGGTACATATTTAAGGCATTTAAAGAGATTGCAGTATTGAATGGTGTAATAAAATGTTAATTTCACAGCCTCTCAGTATCCTGAATTATATATTTAATTAAACTTTAAATTAATTTAACTGAATTTTGTGCAAAATCACTTTTTTTTTTTTTTTTGAATATGTGGAAGTATACTCACTCTGTGTGTATGCAAGCACATATCCATTAAGAAGTACCAAAGTACTTGATGTGCACGTCGCATCATAGTGCTCATCTCCAACTCACATTAGTACATTTATAGTTGAAGATTTGCTTATTGTTAAGTTACAGATGCCACTAAGCAAAATTTTTAGGATAGGAACTGGAGGATATATAGCAAGCAGAATTGTACAGTGTTCAACCTGTTAGTCTGTGGTGTTGGTAGTCAATTACTCTTACAATTATAAGATACTCATAAAATGATGAGAATTTTGCTAGTGCTTCTGGAGGCAACAAAAGCAATTACATTGGAGAGATGCTGCAAAAGACTGAAAGAAAAAAGCTATACTGGGATTCTCTTTCAGGTTTTGATTGGCTTTAAATACCATTGTGGCCAACTGTTATATTTGAAAAAGTAATATGTTAAGCCTGTGAGTCAGTTTTCCTTAAAGCAGTGTGGCTTGTATGTAACTATATTGTTGGCTGATGAGGGCGAACAAACCCATTTGTACAGCTCTGCACAGTGGATTGCTAATGATAAGCTATCTCAGAAGTGACATTGTGATGTGATTAATGTAATTGAAAAGCGTATATGGAGGAAGGAAATGTTCTTTCTTCCAGGTAGACAGTGTAGTTACTGAGTAGGCAAGGAAACCTGCACAAGAAGAGAAAAAATACAGTAAATTATTATCAGGTTTCTGAGGTGAAAACTGTGATTTCACCACTTGAAACAGAATACAGGGGCTGAAGATTACGTGAACCTGAAGGAGCAGTAAAAGAGTTGTGCGAGGCACGACAGAATGTGTGTGTGCATGCATGCCCATTTGTGTGGCAAGCAGAGGAGGTAAGTTGAAGGACAGTTACATAAATGAATGAGGAGAAAAATCATTCTCTTAAAGTTCGTAATTGGAAGAAATCATTATTTCTGTAGTGCTTGAAGCACCTAGCTGCTTTATCTGCTGGATTCACAAATACCTGGGAAAATGAGTTTCCACTGTACTTCTTCATGGGAGTGCAACTATTTGATAACTGCAGGTGTAGCATTTATAAATACACACATTACATAGTCAAACCAAAGGGGAAATAAAAATCCTTTTCACAGCTACCTTTGCTGGAGTCCTAGTGAGCTGACAGATCTGGATTGTTGGGGTCCGTTTTGAAGGGAAGAGCAGGCCACTTTGTGCAGCTTCTCAACATGGAAGGATTCTATGCTATGAAACACCCACTTGTCTGCGTTCACTTCTTTCCCAAGTTTCTGTAGTTGGCCTGAGATGCTGCATTTGCTGTCTGTGACAGTACACTACTGTTTTGCCTTGAGACTGCATTATTGATGACACAGAAAAGTTCTGTGCTGTCCTTACAGTCTGACTTCCCCCAGAAGACCACAGGGTCTGTGTAAACTGTCTTGAGAAATGCATGCAAGCTTTTATTTAATGGTATGCTAACTTTTTTTTTTTTTTCCCAAGACTATTCAGTCCTTCAGAGCGTCCTCTCATCTACGCCATGTGCTCTTGCTGGCTTTTTTGTAAGCTGGTTCTGGAAGGTGATTGTTCTGCCTATTTTTTTGCTCCTGCAACAGGAGACTTTTAGCAAACTGATTTCACTATCATGATCTTTTTTTTTCATTGTATACAGCCCTTACTTGAACTCAATAAATTAGTCTGCTTCATATCCCAATGCAGAATGGGTGCTGCAGATAACATTTACAAAGGCCGAAGTACCTTTATGGAAGAACTGACAGATACTGCTGAGATAATAAGAAGAGCAACTTCAAGATCACTAGTAATTTTGGATGAACTGGGAAGAGGAACTAGCACACATGATGGAATTGCTATTGCTTATGCTACACTTGAACATTTTATTACAGATGTAAGTATTCGATCTGACGTGCTTGTGAGCGCTTTTTTAGCCTGTATGATTGTGGGTTGACTTTGACATGGTCTGTGTTCCACTGTTGTAGAAATGTGCTATGTCAGTGCAAGGGCTTATGTATAAAGAATGCATAAAGTGCTATGTTGTTGTGTCTGAAAAAAATTAAACCTTATGTGTCAATCTCTTTATTGTAGGTGGAGTCACTAACGTTGTTTGTCACCCACTATCCTTCAGTTTGTGAGCTAGAAAAAGTGTATCCAGGAAAAGTTGGTAATTACCATATGGCTTTCTTGGTGAATAAGGAAGAAAGTGCTGAACAGAAAGGTACACTATAAATTCATCTGATATTCTGGCATTTCAGGCAGAGGCAGAAGTTGTAGTAGCTGCTACATACTGTACACACTGAAGTATCAGTCTGTACTGTCAATTTTGGGGGCTTGAAAACTAAATAATCATTTCTCTTTCACAGTTAATACAAGGATGACTGAGCTGGGTCAGATCAAAGATTCACCCAGCCTAGCATCCAGCTTCTCATGGTAGCCAAATAACAGAGGATTAGGGAGGAGGGATTAGGGATCAAACATATGGCAGCTCTCTATAAAAGATTCCACTGTCTGCAAACATTTGCTGGTCGGGGGGGAGGGAGGAGGTTCTGTTTTTTGTTGTTGTTGTTTGTTTTTGAATCTTTGGATTTGTTTTTAATGAGGTCCAGTCTCCCTTTCTATCCTTGTATACTTTTAGCATCTTCATCCTACTGTGTCAAAGAGCTCCAAAACTGAACACTGCATTATGAGAAGAACCACCTCCTCTTGTTTATTTTGAGACTGTTCTGAAACATGTAGTTTCAGTTGATGGTCCCAGTTCTTTAATTCAAAGATACAGAGGAATAGTCTCTATGTACCGTTTCAGTCCCATGCCTAATTTTGTATGTCGCTTATCTTAATCCCATTCACTTTTGTTTTTATCAGGCAGAAGAGTCACAGTGGTTCTTCTTGTCACTGTTGGTGCGAATTAGATAGTATTTTCAGTGCAGTTTGTCACTTTACAGCCTACCCTTTTTCTCTATTTGCTAATGGATAAGGTAAGCAGCTCTGTCTGCCGTGGTGATCCTCTCCTCAGTCTACCCTCACAGTGGGAACTGACTCTTAGCATTACCTGTCTGCTAGTCAGTTATTTACAAAGGCAAAGGCCCTCCCTGTAGATCATGGCTGCTTGGTTTTTAGAAGAGCATTTGATGCAGGACACTTCTCAAAAGCATTCTGAAAATCAACACAGGGTTTATCCGCTGTGTCTGTTTACTCACATGGCTTCCAAACTTCCACACCAGATTTGTGATGTAGAACTTTTAGAACTTTCTTCTACACAAAGTTCTTCAGCTGTTTTCCTGATGTTAGCTTTACTCAGGCAATTGAAAATTCTGTTCTTATTCTGGTTTTCCCATTTTGCAAAGTAATGCCATGTTCTCTATATTGCTTCTATTTATTTATTTATTTATTTTAATTTCTCAAATTGCCATGGTGTTTGTCATTAATCTTCCCTATAATTCATTCTTAGTATTCTATTATCTGCTTAGGTTGTAAACTAATCAGCCAGGGGTGTCTAGTATTGCCATCAAATACTGTACATAAATAAAATAATCTGTCCCTCTTTAAACGTCCCAGAAAGTTGAAAAGTTACTTTCTAAAACCTCTACTCGCACAGAAACTCTTCAACTTCAGATGGAGTTTTATCTGGAGGGAAATTTTGGCTTTTATATTCTGTTTAATTTTAAAAGCAAGGATCCCTGAAATACGTTCTAACTAGAGCTCAGGCTGTTTAAAGCACTGTTGTCTAATTGAACGCTATCTAGTAGTGCTGATGTTTGCGGTTAAGAGCATCAGCATATCTTTTCACAGATAGTTCATTAATTGACTGTTCATCCCTGGTACTCTCAGGCAATTAAGATGATGTTCAATACTTAACTGTTCCTTATCTATTGTTATCTGAAACCCTGTACTTTATTTTGTAATGCGTTGCTTCAGCCTTCTTTCTTTCAATGTTTATTGGCCTGAACCTTCAGGTCATACGTAGTCTTCACTTTCACAATAAAAGAATCCACTGTCTGTATGTTTGGGCTTCCATGAGCATTTTCTGTAGCTCCTAGCCTGCTGGCAGGCAGCAAACATTTTGCTGTGCTGTACTGATAGACTTCTTGACTACAGGACTATGGACACTTCCTTTATTCTGTTTCATAGACATGAGCTGTAATATTCCAGTTGTAGCATAACTAATGAACTTAACATACAAATGCTCTTTATGTTTTATTGCACACACATGCACACGCTTCTGTCTAATAAGACACCAGGTAAAACTACAGTAAAACATTTTTTTCATACTCACTGTGTACAAATAAAATGTGAACTCAAGGAAACATTTTTATTTTTTATCTATTCAATGGAATTAATATCACAGGAAGCCTGAATAATAATACCAACCTGAATAATACCAAGCCTGAATAATAAAACCAACTCTTTGCTATTTCAGGCACTGGACTACTGCACATCATAAACAAAACAGAGGGACGCTGATTGTTGTTTTATTTTTTAGGATCTGAAGAGGAAGAGAATCCTGAATTTGTCACTTTTCTTTACCAAATAACTAAAGGAGTCACTGCAAGAAGCTATGGGCTAAATGTTGCCAAACTGGCAGATATTCCTGAAGAAATCTTGAAGAAGGCAGCTCACAAATCGAAGGAGTTAGAGAGATTGGTGAATATGAAGAGGTGAGAACAATTAGGAGGTTTCTTCCAGATGTGAATGGAAGAGCATTACACAGAATATACATTAAAAAGAGCCATGAGGCATACATTTTACATATATAGCATTCCTTCAGGAAAGAGAAAGTGAGACAAAACTTTCTAAAATACTTGATAAATTATCCAATCAATTTCAACTAGAAGTTTGGATTTTGTAGTTAGCTGTTATGTCAGAGGTTAATTGCTGCACTCTTAGTCACGATTGGAAAAAAAACAAACACCAAGAGCACACTGAACTAAAGCTGCAAATAATCTTTTTTTTTTTTTTTTTTTCCTTAGACCAAATACTAGCAAGCTTATTCTTTAAAAAATGCATTCAGGAAGAAATCCTGAGAGATATATTTGAAGTACAGCTATCTGCTAATATCTATTTCTCTTGTAATAGTGATGGTGAAGATATAAACAGATTTAATTCATAACACATATTCGCTTTTAAATTTGAAATTTTATTTCCACACTACAGTGGGTGCTCCAAAAGTAATGCCTCCTATTTTATGATTTTTGACCCATGATGTCAGAGGTGGATATTGGTGGGATGACAGTAGAGGTTGACCCTTCCCACCAAAATCCCGTTACATGTTGTTGCTGTGTGACAGATGGCAGCAGAGGGCCAGTCTGACAGAATGGTGTCTGACACAGAAGTGCACATGAAGAAGAGGTGCATCACTGAATTCTTCAATGAATAAAAAATGACACTCATAGAGGTTCACTGACTCTTGCTAAATGTTTATGGGGACCAGCCAGTACAAGCTCTTGTTCATTGTGGGCAAAAATGCATAGCTAATGGTTGTAACTATGTTGAAAAAGGGTGTTTTGGAGCTGAGAATTTCCTCTACCAAATAATGTTCTGGTGCTTTTTTTATCTGTTATAGTTTCCATGGAAATAAACAGGAGGCATTACTTTTGGAGCGATGTGTGTATAATGTAGAGAGGAATGCTGGTAGTTTTGTATTTTTGCTTCTTTAACTTGATACTAAATATTTATTATATGTTGAGTGCCCCCAAACACACCAGATTTTACTGAAAGTTGAGATTTTAGTATTTCCTTGAGAACCAGGTTTCATTTAGGAATGTGTGTGCCTCACATACTCGACTATTCAGGAAAATTCAGGTGTGTCAAATAGCCTCGCCTTTTTAAGTCCTGTAACATTATGTACGTATTTCAGATGTAAATATATGCGTAGTATTCATACGCATTTCCACCATTTTTTGTTGTTGTTATTTTCAATGCAAGTCCTATCAGGAACTTCCAAGTAGTCCATTGAGAATACAGTAAATCAAGGTCTTTGTTGACTGATGGTCATAGCTAATCATGGTAGAAGAATTCTGTAAAAGAAAACTTTATTGAGTAGTTACTTGTAGGTGCAAGCAGTTCTTTTGATGCTAAATAATATGTAGTGCTCAGCACTGGTTTTTATCCATTTATAAGAAAGCAAAATAAAATTAAAATAAAACTGTATGGAAGATGCATGACAGTTTGTGAGAAAAATAATGTAGCTTTTGTTCGTTGTGAATACTGTTCCATAATTTACAAAAGTAAAATGTCCAATTACTAGCAATGCCATAACTCTGCTAGAAGATATATAGGATTCTAGATCTAGAAAATATATTTTCCAGAAAGGTGAGAATGTGAGCTGGAAGGCCAGAGGTATTGTGTAATACAATTTAGAAGAGAAGTAATAGAATATGACAGTGTAATTTCCATTCTGTCAAAATCGTAGGGCAGAAATAGAGTTCTAGCATGCCTCCACTGCCAAAAATGTAGTTAACTGCATACAGAACCTATGAGCAGTGAAAATAGTATGTGATGATGTAATTAGAAGACTGATCTGCAGTACACAGTAAGGGTAGGACTAGGGCTGAGTGGGTAAGTGTAATTATGGGACTTAATTGTGTGACATTTTTCAGCTTTTCAGTATGCACGCTGCCATCCGTATTTTAGTTTTTGGTGTGCAGTTTGCTGGTATTCTTAAAGAGAAAAGGAATAAATATGTCATCCATGTCTGCAGTGGGTCCTTCACTGGCTGGTGGCTGAGGCCTGAGCCCTGCCTCCTGCCCGAGCCTCCTGCCCTACCAGTGTGCGCAGCTTTTCGGATTCAATCCAGCTGGAAAAGCCATTTCTTCACTCCCTGCCATACCGGTTCAGTTTCCTGGTGTGTGTAGAGAGCAGGCAGTACTACCTGCACATGCGTGGGAGGGAGGAGGTGGTTCCTTCGGGCAGTGGGCTGAGGCTGCGGCCCCACCGCCCACAGCACCAGCCCCACCTGAAGGTCATCGCCTCTGTCTCCCTCTTGAGTGAGAGACAGGGCTGTGAGCAGGGTGAGGCACTCATCCTCATGGTCATTGCTGAAGCGGTGGGTTCAACATCTACTTGTTCCTTCAGTGTAAATTCTTGTGTGAACTCTGTGGGGTTCTACATACACCTGTGTGAACCCAGAGCTCCAGTCAGTTGCAAGTCAGAGATCACCAAATGTGGCTGATGACTTAACAATCACTCTATCACATAATTCTTTTTTTTTTTTTTTTTTTTTTTGGTTCAATCTAAGTAGTTAAAGGTATATTCTCTTTTGCCTATTCTTCTTTCTATTCTTCTTTACTTTCTTTTATTGACATAATGTGGAGATTTCAGGGAGGGTCCAGAGAGGACCACAAGATGCTCATAGGGCTGGAGCATCTCTCCTACAAAGAGACACTGAGGGAGCTGGGCTTGTTCAGTCTTGGGAAGAGAAAGCTGTGGGGAGACCTCACTGCAGCCTTGCAACGTTTGAAGGGAGATTATAATCAGGAGGGAAATCAACTTTTTACATGGTCTGATAGTAATAGGACAAAGGGGAACAGCTTTAAATTAGAAGAGGGGAAATTTGGGTTAGATATCAGGGGGAATTTTATCACAGAACATGCTGAGGCCCTGGCACAGTCTGCCCAGAGAGGCTGTGGATGCCCCATTACTGGAGGTGTTCAAGGCCGGGTAGGATGGGGCCCTGGGCAGCTTGATCTAGCACTTGACCTAGCAGATGGCAGCCCTGCCCACCGCAGGGGATTGGAAGTAGATGATCCTTGAGGTCCCTTCCAACCCAAACCGTTCTATGATTCAACATTTTCTTCTGTGCCTCCTCTCCAAAGATACATAAACACATTTAAAAATGGGTATGAGTTTTGCTGTGGTGTATCAGTGATAGGACATAAAAATTATGTGAGCCACAGTCAGACCTGTTCATAACAGTGTACAAGTGCTGTCACAACAGCCACAGGCCAGCTGCCTTGTCTTATTTTCTTAAATCACTTTCGTGTTATTTAAGAAAATCCACTGGGTAATTCCATCCAGTCTTGACATCTTTGTCATCAGGAATGTCTGTTAACCCATTTTAAATGCCTTGTTTACTTGTCACAATGCTTATCAGTCCTTCTGATATTGAAAAAGTTTTGAAAAGAAAATAGGAAAGATGACTGTACTCAGTGATTTTGGAAATGTGTTACCCCTTTTATTGATTCCTCGTTTGCACAGTTCCTAGAAATGTGCAATCTGAAATGTGCAAACTTGAATGATTCACTCTTGCTGGGTGTTATATTTCATCTTGATTTGTATCTGGTACGATAAGTTATTTGTAAAATTACTTTGTTGACTACTCTATACATGGAATACATATAAGAAAATGTTCACTGATCATACAACGTTTTGAGCAATGCAGAGTGCTATTTTTGACCGTGTATAAAATTTTGTAGGTGACTTTAAGGCTTTCCAAGGAGTGATGTTCTTAGTTTAAAAGTGTGTTCACATTCTGACTGACTTTTTTTTTCCCCTCAGAAAAAAGCTGAAGTCTTTTGCCGAAGCATGGAAAATAAATGATTCTCAGGAACTACAGAAATGGAGAAATATGTGTGAACCTGGAGATGAAAGAAAGAACAGTTTTTAATCCTCAAATCATGCTTAAAGATGGAAGATACTGCAGATAGAAAATATAAGTCTGGAGAGTAATAGATTCTGTCGGCATATATGCAGTTGTAGGTGCATTAAGTTGCCTTCTATGCTTTTCCAGAGATAAGAGATGCTGTGCTGTGATATGGTGCCCTATATCCACATCCACTTTCTGATCGTTATTTTCTCACTCCATATTCCTTCCGTGAAGTGTCTTCCTTAATTGCAAAATGGTATTGGATAAAGTTCAGAATATGTATAGAAAACACGGAAAATTATGTTGGTAAATTATTAGATACATGTTTTATAAATAAAAATGGATTTTAACTTTATTGTACCTCAATTTGTACTGAAATAGTTCTTTGCATTGTGAAAATGTAACTGAATCCTGACTATGCTGTACTGATGTGCAAATGGGAAGAACAAATAACATAAACTGATTTTTTTTCTCATTTTAATGCATTTTAAATTGTTTATGTAAAGCACCCCTTACGTTTGATATACACAGTGAGTTTAAGAATGTGTGTGTTACACAGCTGGATGGGAGAGTCTCACTCCTACTGATGAGATTAACGATGATGCAGTGTGTAACTTTCAAAGCAGCAACACAAAACATGCACTGACTGCATTTCTGCTTCCCTCTCCTTCATTCTCATACCTGCCCACTTCCTTTCTACTCCAAAGATGGTAACAAGGGCTGAAATGGGTGATTCAAGCTATGCAACTGAAATCCCCAGCATAAAGCTGGAAAAAATAGAAATATTTTACATTTTTTTATTTGCAATTTTCAAGTTTCAAGGAAATATCACATAGGAATTTGGTGTCCAAATTACTGTTGTTTTTTTTTATAAATCCAACTAAGTGGAGCATTTTGTTATGAAAATGAATAATGGCGTTCACGTACTTAATTCTTAGCAAATGGATTGTTATAGTAAAAAAAAAAAAAAGGTATTTTATTAAATGAAAAGAATTTCAGTAAAATAAAATATCTAGGTTTTGCTATAGAGAAAATAATAAAATGGGGTTTGTCATTTTTAAGGCAATTGAAACTTTCTGATGATTTCAGTAAATAATGAGGGCTTCTTGTGTCAAAATGATGCATGTCAGATGAATATGAAATTATGTCATTGCAGGTGATTCAAATAGTCTTTCCTGTGTAAAGAACTTTGTACAGAAGAATGCAGTTTTTACTACCTGTCATAAGGAATTGCTAACATAGGACTTCTTTCCACGTTCTCCCTCAAATTACAGAGGATCTTTTAAACAAACAGTTTATCTGCTGCTCAACAGCAGCAATCAATAATGGTGTCTCCTTCCAGATCTGTAGTGTATTTGTCTAAATGCGAAGAGCTGTAAAAGAAGACTGCTCTTTGTGGATGTAGTTATACATGCATGTTTAAGTATGCCACACATTGCAAAGCACGATTAATGTAATTCCCTCTTACTGATTAGCACGGACACTGTGTGTTGGAGCTAAAGACCCCTGACCGTCACCTTCACAGGCTATAATCAGCCATCGCTGACTTCCTGCATGTTCTAGATGTGCTTTTACTAAGACTCTCTTTGCCTTCCAGGGAGTGTTCAGGCTGTGCTCTGGCAAGAAAAAACACCTGGGTGCATTCTGAGAAAAATAAGGAAACACAGTTAATGGTGGGTGAGCAGCCAAGGTGTTGCTGACCTGCTCATACCAGTGAGTACAAAGCAATGACAGCATCGTGTTTCTTCATGCCTGTGATCATTTTGAAAATAACTTTTGATGGTAGCCCTGCTCATATCAGCGAAGGAAACGTAGATATAAGACAGCTTCTGGATATGCAAAGGAATTGCTGTCTGATTTAGTGTTGATAATTAGTAATCGTAGAGATAGGTAAAAGTTTGACTGACTGTTTGGGAATGCACTGCCAGGAGATGCATGTTGTTGTTGAATGTGTTTGCAGGAAGGCTGTGGATTTGCCTAGGCCTTGTTCTGCCATGGTGGAGCAGCCAAGCTCATTTACAGCATGAGCATTGTGCAAGGGCAGTTGTTCTGAGGTGTGACGAGTTCAGAGCTCATTCAAGTTTGTTTGCAGAGCCCAGAACTTGGGTACCAGATGTACCAGACATATTGTGGACAGGCAGCCTGCACCTTTGGTGGCATGCAGTCTGAGGACAGAGAAACAGAGGCCTGCTAGAAAACAGAAATGCATTAATTTTGTAAGGGACGTTTTATTTATTTTGCTGTGGTAAGCAGGACTTCCATGGCTGTCACAGCAGGAGTCTTCCTGAGAGACAGAGAACCTGATCTTGTGTTTTCTTTTCTCTTTTTCTCATTCCTTCATTCTTTTTCTTCTTTTTTAACTATTACTAAATACCAGTACGCTAAACTTTATTTTAGAGCTAATTTGAAGCACAAGCTTTGGTAGCAGTGTAATCCTGAAGATGTGGTCTGCTCTTAAACCACAGCAATCTAATTTCAGCGACGTGCTGAGTCAGGGAATTTGTTCTGGCACACTACGGCCTGTTAGGTAAAGTGAGGGTGAAGAAGGGTGACCTGTCCTTAGATGGTCCTTGGCTGCAGCAGGAATACCTCGAGTCATAGAACCGTGTGAGTTGGAAGGGTCCCATAAAGGCCATCTAGTCCAACTCCCCTGCAATAAGCAGAGACATCCACTGCTCCATCAGGTGCTCAGAGACTGATCCAGCCTGACCTTGAATGTCTCCAGGGACAGAAGGCATCTACCACCTCTCTGGCCAACATGTGCCAGTGCCTCACCACTCCTATCATAAAAAATTTCTTCCTTATATCCTGTCTAAATCTCCCCTCTTTTAATTTGAAACCATTTCCCCTTATCACATCACATCAGACCCCATTAAAGAGCCTATCCTCTTCTTTCGTGTAGCCCTCCTTTAGATACTGAAAGGCCGCTATCAGGTCACCTCACAGCCTTCTCCAGGCTGAACAACCCCAGCTCTCAGCTTGTCCTCTTAGGAGAGTTGTTCCATCCCTTGGATCATTTCTGTGGTCTGGATTCACTCCAACGGGTCCATGTCTCTCCTGTAGTGAGGACTCCCCATCTGGATGCAGTACTCAGGTGAAGTCTCACCAGTGCAGAGCAGAAGGGGAGGATCACCTCCCTTGACCTGCTGGTCATGCTTCTTTTGGTGCAGCCCAGGATACATGCCAGTACTCAGTTTGTCTTCAAAAAAGTAACATCTAAACCTTTGTCTAAATACTAGTTTTTCTAAAAAAATCTTATTTCAACAGAGTATCTTACTGTCTATGCTAGGATGTTACTGACACTGTTTAATTCTGATGTCCAAAAAGTACACCTTTGTGCTACACGTAAAGGTGCAGTTTCTTTGTCA
>PPHD01015395.1:0-16127 GCA_002909625.1 Bambusicola thoracicus | reverse complement strand
AGACAGCCATGATTTTTCAAATGTGATGGAGAGCGGCTCAGCAACCACATCAGCCATCTCTTTCAGAACCCTAGGATGGATATCATCCGGCCCTGTGGGCTTATATATGTTCAATTTCATGAGGAGGACTTGGACTTGTTCCACCGTTACAGTGGGACAGAAACTACTCCTCACACCCTCACCTAGAGGCTCATGGTCCTGGCAGACATGGGATGTCTGACCACCCATGAAGACTGAGGCAAAACATGCATTGAGTACCTCAGCTTTTTCTACGTCTGAGGAAGCCAGCTCTCTATTACCTTTCATCAGAGGGGGAACACTCTCCTTGGCCTGTCTCCTCCTGCCTGTGTACCTTAGAACCCTTTCTTGCTATCTTTCACATCCCTCATGAAGTTCAGCTCCATCTGTGCCTTGGCTTTCCTAATCCTGTCTCTACACACACAGACAACAGCCCTGTATTCCTCCCAAGATACACAACCCTGCTTCCACTTTCTGTGCATTTCCCCTTTTTCTCTCAGTTTAAGCTGCAGGTCCTTGCACAGCCACGACGTTTGCCTGCCTCCCCTGCTTGACTTCTTCTGCTGGGTGATGGAGAGCTGCTGCGCCCTCAGAAGGGTGTCCTTAAAGAGCTGCCAGCTTTGTTCTGTACCCATGCCCTTAAGGACAGTTTCCCAGGGGATCCCACTCAGCAGTTCCTTGAGCAGCTGGAATTTTGCTCTCCTAAAGCACAGGGTCCTAGATCTGCATTTTGCCAGGTCCGCATTCTTCAAGATCACAAATATATCTGGGAATATGAATGAAATAAATTGCATTAAGTTCTTAGATTAAATTTTCTACTAAAGTAAAAGAAGAATCATATTGTTCCAGTTAATGATGCAACAAGAATAAGTTAACCTTGTAATAAACTAATGAGTTGTAGTAGAAAGGCCTGTAAATTAGATAATCACAGAAACACAGCTGTCCACAATATAAGGGAAGTGCCAGCACTGAGGCTGGATGGGTGACACTGATGTTTGGCTACATCCTCATGATCGCTACTGGGAGGCCCTATGTCCTGGTCTCCCATCAGCAGGATAGTGTTGGGCACCATACTGGGAGGCTTCTGTGAGGTTTGATCCAGAGCCCCAGGAGCTGGCTTGTTGGAAGGGAATAACAGTTCATAGTATGTCTGGTGTTGCTCTTCTGCAGATCTGACTGGAGATCTTCATCTTCTGCTTTTCAGAACGAAGCTGCTTTAAAGTTCCCTCTTATCTTTTTCTTGTAAGAAATGATTGTGATGTTGTCTAGATCTGTTCCATTGTGTTAAGATGGGAAGTTATCTTGCAAAGGATTTATGCTTTTTTCTTTTTTCTTGGACTACAGAACTAAAGATATTGCTGCCTTTGTCTCTTCTTTCAGTTGATTCTGCCTTTGAACGTGTTGTTTTGACACTTTCTATCTGTTTCATTTTGAGTGCCTAAAACTGAGAGGCTTGTAGGTGAACCTGGAAAGATAGACTTCAACAGCAGAAGACCTAAGCTTTCACACATGTACGCTGTGGGTACTGAGGCTAGTATACAATTTCTAGGGTATTTGCAAGTTAATATTGGACAGCATTGCATGTGTAACAGTACTGTAGAATTTATGAGACATAACCATTTTGTTAGTAAGGTCTGTTAATCACCGTATAAAGTGAGCACGCAATCCAGGGTACGTCTTCCAAACAAATACTTTTGTCAGCAAAGTAGCTTGTGGATAAGAAAACCAAGAGGTTTGAGAATCTGAGAAAGTATCTGTGGCCCTGAAAAGAAATTTCTGATAACTCTCCTTTATTTGTTCCTTCCAAGCCAGAGCAAATTTCTGATAAAAAGTTGATAAGATTTGCTTCTTAGAATACTTGTGTGTCTGCTTAAAACTCAGGTGACAACTTTGTGGTTGGTTTTATAAGAATACAGCACTTCCTACAATAACTATAACGTAGCCATTTACAAGAAAGAATATAATTAAAGATCTTTTATTTCCATGGCCTTTATGTTAAGGTAAATATTAATTGTCTAATTTGTACTAATTTAGTGTCAGACCAAGGATACTGGTCCTTAAAATCCCCAAATCCTGTACTGCGTCACACATATTCCAGTTTCAAGGAATTTTAATTATCCTCACAAAGAGGATAATCTGCTTTTTATTTCACTATCATATTTAGTTACCTTTGCTATATCCTCTCAGCAGACCCTCCATGTGGGGAAGAGTCTGTAGCCTTCTGCCTGGTCTGGCCTCTCCATTTGAAGAAATTAATAGTAATTCTCTGTTTGCTTGCAATCTATAGGTTCAGTTTAGATTAGCACATCTTGCTAACTTTACAATGCAGGAAAATGCATATTTACTCTTTTCTCCTGCTCTCTAAGTATCCATCAGATCATGAGCACCTACAAACCCCCATCGCATCTTTCTTTGCAACCTTTCAGCAGATCATACATGATTCCTTTTTCTCCTTCCTTGAATCGTTGGTGCTGCGGTACCCTTGTGAGCACAGGCAGCTCACAGTTGTGCCAAGAAATGCCCTGCAGATGCTTTTTCCATTCAGTGCATGTCTGCTGGAATCTTGCCCCCAGCCATGGCTTCCTATAGAACTATTCCTCTAGCTCAAGAGAGATCAAATGCATGGTAAAAGAAAATTTGGCTTATACATTATTTTTATTTATGTTTTTATTCATTCATTTATGATACATTTGTGTTCTCCTGCTGCATCCTTTGGTTCTAACGTTAAAAAAAAAGTATCAATTGGAACATTTGTATGAACTGATGTTGTGATAGGATTGCATGTGCAAACATTGATCATGGAGACAAATCAGGCTTTTTATTTACCATTCAGCTTCTGGGAATTTCAGACAATAGCAAGGATGGTCCTATACACTGCATAATTTATAGGAAGGAGAGAGGAAAGCAGTCATTTCCCCTATCTGGAGCTAAGCAACTCACAGCCTTTGTCATTTGTGAATATCTTCATGTAAGGGATTTGAGCAGAGCTGCATTGTAACACTGCAGGATGTTGCATCAGATGTGGAATTTCCAGCTTGGCTATCACTGCCTGTTTCCTACTCTTGTTTATTTATTTATTTATTTAATTGTTATTTTCTCCTAAATTTGAGGTTTTGGAGGGCTGACATGCAATCCCAAAGCCACGTTCTGTTTTACTTCTTTGTCTGTTTATGTGTTCGATTTGCCCTTTCCTTGCATTGCGTGGATGCCGGGTGCTGGCATTCAGAATGACTGCATTGTCTGCTCTAATGATTTATGGGATGATTCATGGAATTTCAGCTGTTGCAGTGGGAGCTTGGGAGGAAGGGTGTCACTGCTCATCTTTGCCTGTGTTCACCTCCTTGAGAGCTTTGCTTTAAGGAAGTAAAGCAAGAATGCATTTGTCTGAGTTGTTTCTTCTACTTTCTTGAGTGTAAAAGCATGTAGACTTCATATTTATTTTCCTTCAGTGTTTTATGAGTAAGTGTTCAAAGGATTCACAGAAGAATCTGTAGAGACATTTGTTAAAGCAAATAAAAGGTGAAGATCTGGTTATGGCAGTGATCAGTGCCGAGATTAGATCCAACCTACTTACTATCTGAGACCATTAAGTGATTTCACAAAAAGTGTTCTGTTGTAAAAATTTTGAGCCATGTAACTGCCTACACATTTATTCTTATACAGAATGAGTGTACACCAGGTGCTGAAAATTATCACTACACTATCGAGCAAGAAAGTCTGAGATAGTCATTGAAGACTTTCTTCACAGTTATTGGAGAGAGATAGGTTTCTTTAAGGGCTATTTATTTACTCTGTCTTGGGGACCGATATTTACCCATTCTCTATAAAGAGAACTGAAAGTTATAATGGTCATAAGCATGTGAGAAAGTTAACTAAGTCAGAGCAAGTCAATCAACTTATGCTTTTTTTTCATCCCCTCACTAAGGATACACTCCTGCCCAAAGTATTGTTTTCTTCCTTTTGAGCTGGTGATCACTTGAGTGGGGAAAAAAAAAAAAAAAAAAAAAAAAAGGGTAATTTCAATGGTAGACTTACAACACTGTTTTGCAGTGGGAAAGATGGTGGCAGAAGTCTGCAAGTTCATTTTTCAATCTTCACACAGTTGACAGGTTGCTCTTTGCATCCTTCTTGCAGTATTTTGCTTCTTGGTACATCCCACTGCTTTATTCACAGGGGAAATATGATTGTAAATGCCAGCTCAAAAATATCATGCACAAAAATCTGCTGCCTCTTTGTGTCTGTGCTGGCTGCCTGTGACATCTCACTCATTGCCCTTGTAGCTTGCTGCTGTTTTTTCTTGCAGTCATGCTAACTGAATTTACATGCTGCAGTGTTTCCAGGACCACTGCTGTCCTTCACTTGCTCCAGTGCCACTACTCAGAGTAGGAAGAAATAGAAATGTTACAGCTGTCAAAGCTGCCCTTGGTACTGGTCTTTGGAAGGGGAAAGTATTAATTATTCTTATTTCCTCTCCTTATTTTATCCTTTCTTCACTCTTCCTCTGACCTTTCTAAATGTTAGAGAACTCTGATTTCAGTCTGTCACTCACCTCCACCTGTCCCTCGTTAGAAAAAGATGTAGAAAAATCACAGATGCTTTCTATGGCAAGAGACCAAATCTACAGTGGCACAGACTCTGTCCCTTCATTACTGTGCTGTCTGAGGAGAGCATGAAGTCTGGGAAACCTTCAGTTAGAAAATATCCATAATGCTCTGACTATGCAGTAATATAGGCCATTATACTCATCTTCATTCCCTAAGCGCTGAATTCCTTGAAATGTAGGACATAGAATTACTATTTTTTATTTTATCATTCTTGCTAGAGGTCAAGACTATGTTTTACTGCATAAGCTTTTTATAGACCAGTACAACAGGGCATAGAACTGCACCATGGCTCAGAAATACCAGCTTCTAGCTCTGCTACTGTTTCACTGATGACTTAGAGAACAGGTCTCTAAAGTCACCCACACGAAAGTGTTAGAAAGACTTAGTATTAGACACATGTCTGGATGAATCCAACCAGCACAGATATTACCTAGAGCATCCCAGCTCCTGAATATGTACTCCCTGTCATGGAGTTATCATAAGTGTGGGAGTGAGAGAGACACAGTCAACCTCTTTTCAGTGGTCTGTGAGGACAGCACAAAGAGAAACAGCCATAAACTGGAGCATAGGAAGTTCTGCACCAATCTGTGAAGGAACTTGTTCAAGGTAAGGGTGATGGAGCACTGGAACAGGTTGCCCAGGGGGGTTGTGGATTCTTTTTCTATGGAGATATTTAAAACCTGCCTGGATGCCTACTTGTGCAGCCTGCTGTAGGGAGCCTTCTTTGGAGGGGGGTTGGACTCCATGATCTCTGGAGGTCCCTTCCAGCCCCTATAATTCTGCGATTCTGTGAGTTTAAGAAGCTTATAGAGGCAGTGTGTAATTTGCCAAAGTCTGGATTTTATGACTTGCACAGAGATCCCTTCCAGTTTTAAGACCAAGTGAATGATAACGGCTTTGCATAAATTTACAGGGAGCTTTTTATAGGGAAGAGGGAAAAGCAGTGTGAAGGCTCACACTGTGAAATTTCATCAGAGATAAGTTACCACTGCCATTTTTTTTAATGAAAAAGGCTGCTAGCAACACTAAGAATGCAGAAGACAGAACAAGTGGTGAATGTCTGATTCACTGAATTTACTCTCTGTTATCTAAATTGTCAGTGCTTTCTTCTCCCCACATCCATCTGCTTCTGAGTGGATTACACTTAGGACTTGTATGGTAGACCATGAGAGTGATGTAAGCACGGATCAGTCATTTTGTCACCATTGTTTCCTCCATTTCTTGCTTGAAGTTTGGCTTTCCATTTTTACTAGAAAAAAATCAAAATCTGGACAAAAACAAGGTAAATAGCAAACTAAAGAATTAGTCATGTCCTTTCAGAAAAAAAATAATTAAGCCATTTTGGACAACACAATGGAGATATCTGCTTCCTTCATATCAGATATAGGAAAGTACAATGTTATACTGACTGATAAAGGAAAAAGATGATAGTAAGGAAAAATCTATCCTTACACAAATCAGTGAAACCTTCATTTTGAATAACATTGTTTAGTTTCTAAGATTTTGCCTATTTATCTCAGAAAACAAAGGATATAAGACAATGCACAACAAAAAGCCAGCATGCTTTAACAGGGGTATGGAAAAAGAGGAAAGGAGGCAGATGTTTTATATTCCTCTGTCATTTGGAAAATCTACTTGTAGAGTTCTTCAAGCAATTGAAATGAGTGACCAAAACCAGCCCATAGAAATGTTTCCCTTCTGTTCCTCAGGCTGCCCAGAAAATCAGCTAAGATGGTTTCTAAAGTACTATCAAGACATTCTCTAATAAGTAGCAAAAATATGTTGATTATATCACTCTCTGTCCATGCACAGATCTCCATATTCTCTTCTTGCTGTGTGAAGTAAGGGGATTGATAACCTTTATATCATCACTACTACTTCTGTTATCATGGAAAAGCCACACTGAGGAAAACCAGGCCAGAGGTAGAACTGAAGAAAGACAAAGGAGACCAAGTTCTATTTGCACTCAATGAGTCTTATCCTCTCTGGGGACAGTTGGTGTCCACTGTTCTGAGATCTGGCTAAGTCATAAGTGGTGGCTGAAGCATTATTGTCACAAGGTTCTTACAAATTGCAGTGTTCTCAGTATTGTGGCACCTGTGCAGTAGATCACTTCCAGGATCTTCTGCAAATGCTGATTTTCACCCAATGAAAAATTGTTTCCCCGACAACGAAGAGCAAGGATCAAAAATAAATATCTGTTATCTAAATAAGAATGATTTTTTTAAAATTAAATTTGGAATAGAAAATTTTGAAAACTCTTAATTTCCAGTGTGTCTGTAGCTGGTGAGCTGAGAAAGTGGAGGGAGGGCGTCTTGTAATTGTTTTTTCACTGTTGGCTTGGGTTGTCCTTCGTGCCAAGCGGCAACACTTCAGCAGAGAGTGAATGGAGGTGGGAGCATATTTATTTCCTTAAATCTTGGCGACTGTCCCTGCATCTTTCTGTCGATTGAGGGAGTAGTCATGGAAACAGCCAAGGATGGCCATGCTCCAAAAGCTAAAGTTTCGATGTGGTAAGGGAGACAAGTAGAAGGGAAAGACGTGGTCCAGGGTGACAGGGTCATCCTGAAATACATTTAACAAGTGTCATCAAATCTTTAATTTCACACAAAACTCAAAAGAATAGGAGAGTCTTACGTTTAGTGCCTCCTTTAAAAGAGACCTGAAACAATTTTGCTGGTTTTGCTTTATGTGAGAAAATGTTCAAAAGAGCTGTTGCAATCTATCATGTCAATAACTCACAGACAAAAGGTGCCTAATAATATGCATTGCCACAGCAGCCTATAATGGCTATGTGGGAACCATTACATTTATTGTTATACCTGTGACCCAGAGACTATAGAAACATTTCTTTCTTTCCACAGAAATTTTTACTATTCTTTTAAGTACCGTGAAAAGGAGATGAAATAGAAAAAGAAGAGTCATATCCAGCATACCAAGAAATAAAATACATTTGAATGACTTTCTATTCAGCCCTTGTTCACATCTTTAATAGGAACAATTAAATAAATATGCCAAAATATCTGCACATATGTATCTGGCACAGATAACACGGCTTTCTGTATTCATATCTTTTAAAATGAGGTGAGTGAAAGACTGCAATAAGTACGTATCTTTTACCTTGCCTTTGCTAATATAAACACACTGTGAACTGTAAGTATCATATATTTAGAAAAAATCCTTGCACAGTTTTCCCCAGGGCGTGCAGAAGGAATAGAAAGACCTACACATGACAGATGCTAATCATGTCACACTTGTGTGCACCTTCCAGATACTATGGTGATGTGGCTGTTTCAGTCTCCAGACAGAACGAAGCATGGACATTTGTGCTGAATAGCCTGACTTTTCCCAATTTAAAGATGACCCTTCACATATTTTTCGTATAAGTTTGCTATGTTAATATTTATACAGGGAGGTATTAATAAACAGTGGCCTTTCATAAATAAGTATTCAGCAAGTAAAACCCATTGTCATTTATCAGTGGGAAGGAAAGGTATAATAGATTCCAGTATTTTAAAGTCTATGCACACATGGTTTAATTTACTAGTTTTCCCAGGGGCCAGCAGCATGGATTTATATCTCCTTGTGATGAGGTCCTCGACTGTAAAGTAGCTGGCTGTACAAATAAAGCAACATATAAATGGTATGAATATAAATAAATATTACAGAGTAAACATAGTGATTAGAACCAAATAAGAATCAGGCTAACTTTAATTTTGCGCCAGGATTTTGCCCCATTGCCACACAAAATTAATTATCTTATCAGAACTGACTGGGTGATCAGTTTTCACATCGGACAGTACTAAGCAAAAAAAGGATCCTTGTCAATGTTTGCATCGTCTGTGCATAATTGCTCCAACATCCTGGAGTAAATAAGACTGGGAGCTGTGAGGACAGCTGAAGTTAGTGTCATCAGCCTGTTGCAGAAACATTATGTATTCATGCAGATGGCCTAATATACTGAAAAATCAACAGCGCTCAGAGAAGAAGACCTTTTTCACCTTTAAGTCAGCATGGATTTTTTTGAGATAGCCTTCTCTTAAGCCACCTGTACAGCTTATTGGCTTCTGGGATACAGAAGACCCATCAGGACCCCTCCAGGAAGGTGACTTGTCATCCCAGTGTGTCAATGACAACTACATGACAGTCCAAGAAAGAAACCTTGGGCACACTGTAGTGAACAAATGCTTCCATCCTGCATGTGTTTCCCAGCATATCTTGAGGTGACCTGAACTATGGAATTAACTGAAGTCTGCACTGAGTAGTAAAAAGATGCAGCTGAGAAATAATAAGCAGATATTATTTTTGAGTAAAGTGTTCTGTCAATGTAGAAGATTTATTTAAAAGGGACCACTTCTTAAGTTAGAAGCATCCATAGGGCTTCCAGCCACACTGGAGTATAAACAAGTTCTGTGAAAATGATCCAACAGTAACAATACTCATTGGTTTGTTCATTCCTGTTTCCAACACTGACTTGCTCCATATCCGCAGTGAGTGCTCACTGTCCTGTTGCTGCCTACTGTGCTTCATATATTAACGTTGTTTTATAATACCACTAGGCAGTTATTAAGGTTGTCTAATCTTCCAGGAAAAAAAAAAAAAAAAAAAACTGTAAAATCAAACAGTGAAATTAATAGCTTAAAATACCAGACCACATCTAAGAAAGGTTTGGAATTAGAAACTTGATTAGAAGCATGTGCTTTGTAGCCTTCTAACCACAAGTATCTTGACTTCCTCTAGTCTCTGCTTTCTTTTATAAAAGAAATGAAATGCCTATCTACCTCAAAGGGTGTTAAGAGTGTGATTTTTAGGGCCTCAGATGCTATGCAAGGGCAAAAAATTAGGCTGAGTCAGAAACGTAAGCAAGCCTGGACCTCTTTCACTGATTTGTATTAGAGCAGTATGGATTATTTTTAGATTTTCTATCACTCATCTTTAAACAGTTCTTTAACAGGCATACAAAATTCCATTTTAACTAATTTGTAAATCACAGTGGGTTCCAAGGGTTTCCTCCTTGCTGAAACTGAATGGAGATTACTGTTTTTCTTCACTACAAGTGCTGTACTCCACTCTTCCATGTGCCATCTCCTCTCTAGTCCCTTTCTAGGATCTCTGTTTTTATCACCCCTAGCCTTAGCTCTATCCATACTTCTAAGTAGGGGTTTCCTGCAAACAAGTTCCCTTTGCAGAGTGTATTTTCCTTCAACAATACTCTGAAGACACGCTCCAGCTGGAGCTGCAGGATCTTTCTTTCTCTCAAATCTACTAGTAACCTTAACTACAGGCTGAGCCTTACATAAAGCATCTCAGCCAGTGCTGTCCCATAAGATTTCTCATTGCATTATACCCTTTCTTTTGGCCATTCACTCCCAGCTATGACTGGATTTATCAGTCTCTCTCTTCTCCACCCAATCTCTTTCCTCAAATCTAATGCTAAATATTAGGTTGGGTCCCCAAAACTGTGTCCAGAAGATTTATCTTTTTCCCAGAAAGTTCTCTTGTCAGACTATTCTTTCCCTTTGAAACCTCTTTTCAGCTTATCTGCAACTACAGCTATGGGCTCTCTCTTTCTTTGACTTTAATGATAACTATAAAAGTAGGGTGAGTCTTGGACAAGGTCATGCAGTCATTGTTCACATCAAGAAAGTCTGTAGAGCAAGTCTTTCAGTCTTTTCAGCCTACACATTTTTTAAGAAGTCATTTGTAATCCCCATCCAAGTAGAGCTCTAGGATCTTTTTTCCCCTCAACACCATTTTAAAATTAAACCTAAACTAATTAAACCTAAAAAAGTAAAACTTTAAAATCAAACTTAAAACAAAACAAACAACAAAGAAAATAACCAAGAAACTATAGCTGAGACCAAAATGATCTTATGGAGAAATGTTCTACTGTCCTATTCTTTTGCTTTCGTAGCCCACTTTTGACTCCCATAGCAAGGGGAGTCATGCCTCTGTCTTTCTTTAAATGATAAATGTAAGCCTCAACCTACACGTAATCTCTATGCTGAGCTTCAGCCTAGGCTCACTCAGCCAGTGTCCACATCAAAGATTTATTTTAACCATATTCCCTTTGCTCCCCACCCTCTTCTTTGGCATGTCCTTTCCAACTGCAGCCCTGTGATCTCTCTTTACCTCACCCCACCCCCACCCCTTGCCCTAACCCTGCCTCAAACAGCAGCAGCTTTTAAGAAATCTACCACAACTCTGATTCTCAGCTTTCATTTCATGCTTTTATCCTTTTTCACTACTTATCTTTGACTTCTGAAGATAGAGGGGAAAAAAAGTGGGAGGGATCATGGGAAAGGGGTCGAGGGTTAATGTTCACAAGACTTTGCAAGCTATGATTTCTTCAAAATGCAGGCTATGCTATATATTCCTCTATTCGAAGAATATGAGAATAGCTTTGCTTTTTATAAGAACATAAGACATCTGTAAACATTCAGAGATTAGACTTGAGTAAAGCTACACCTTTGAAAAATGTCCCAATCTCATAGCCCTTTGAATCATTATCATATTAACAATTCACATAGTTCTAATAGATGGAGTATTTCATGGTTTTCTGAATGCCTTTTCTGGTTCCTATTAAAGTCAATGTCAGTTTTCCCTTTGAATTCAAAGAGAATGCCCATCTATGACAGCTATTAAGTATTTCTCCCACTGTTATAGTAATGAGCAAGGCTACATTAAATGAGAGCCCAGTCCTGAAGGGCTAAAACAGAGAAGGAAGAAAATACTCAAAAAAAGAAAAAAAAGAAAAAGTAAAGAAAGAAAAAAGTAATACGCTTCTATTTCACAGATGGGGGAAAAATCAATGAGAGATTTATATGTGTTTACACAGATGGGTGCAGCCAGAATCAGCTGTGATGTAGAAACCTTATTGCTGTGTTAGTTCACTGTGAGTGAACTAATTAGGATTTTGACAGTCTTTCTTGGGTGAATCTAGTTGTGTCCTCTTCAAAGTTTACTGCCACCAGCTGTCTGTTTTACAGATCTACTAGGGATTACTGCCCCAACATCTGGCTCGGCAGATGTGCTCTAGTATCAGCTGCTCCGTTCCACTGTTCTGCTTCAACCTCACTGAATGGAGGCACAGACTAATATATGGAAAAGTGATTTGGACTGGTCAAGGCACAGGTATGTGTCTGTGCATATGCAGCTTGCTGCTGGGGCACTGACTTCCAGTGCAGGAGTGAGAAAGACACAGAAATATCTGGAGACTCCTGAAACAAAGGATGTGTCAGCATGTGGTCATTTGGGCATATGGGTCCCAGATGGGATCTGGCTGATGTTCTGTGCCTCAGAGCACAAGCAGAAGAGCTCTTGCCTGCCTGCTTCCATCCTCTTGTACACACCTAGAAATATTGTCCAAGGTGAGAACGGAAGCCATGGCAGAAGCACACTTCCAATCCTTCCAGCTTCCAGAAGACCTTGAGCTCTTGGGAAAGAATCCACTCTGAATGGATGGATTTACAGAATGAAAAGGATGTGTCTAAGATACTTCTCACCCTCCTGTTGGTATACATATGTTCAGTGGCTTGTGTGTCCATATGGAGGAGAAGCCATTCACACTGTAGTTGTATTCAATGTTGAATTTTCCATGTTTTTTATATTCCTAACTATTTTTCTCTCAAGATTGAATTCAGAATGGTGAGAAAGAGTTAGTCTCCTGGGAAAGGTTTGTGAGCTCATGGGAGGCTTTTTGTGGTAGAGAATGAGAGAGAAGGAGACCTCCATTTATTGACTTTTAAAATGTAGTCGTAGGATTTTGAGGAATCATAATTATACTTTATAAATTGCTGTAGGTTTGGTAAGAGGTGCCAGCACTAAATATCTTTACCCTCACTTGGAGGGAGAGCATATTTCATCTCCTTTTCTTACAATCTCAGAAAGACTAGCTTCACCTCATTCTCTTCTCTTTACACCACCTTTCTATTTCTAAGATTAGCACAGAAATATTTCCTACAAAGGAATCAGGAATAACTCTCACTCCAGTGGTCCAAATAAGCAAATTCTCATGTAAATAGTTTTCTTTCTCAAATCTGAAATTTCCCTATTTTAGTCCAGAGTTGGTGCAAAGGCCTGTTTTCTTCACCTGCTTTATGCATTCATGTGGTAGCACTCAGAGTGAGTATCCCCAGAACTCATAATATGGTTGGGGGCTGCAATTATGGCCCGTCTATCACGGAAAACATTTTTTAGACAAATACTTTTTGTCAGGAGTCTGAGACTTTGAGCATTCTTGTTCATTCTTCACTTGAACCGCAAGCTGACTCCTTGATCTTAGGGAATTCACATGGTTCTTCTGTGACTCACTCTGTCATCTATTTACAGCATAAATCTATGGGAGAAGAGATATCACCTTCTGTGTGTACATAACATTTTGTGTTACACCGTGTCTGCAACAAAGCTGACCTGCCACCCGTTAAAGCCCTCTATTAAAGCTAGTGTCATTTCTTCAACATCTCAAGAAGAGTACTTACACATTTACTACTTTCTTTTTTAACTACTTTTGTACCTCAATTCTTATTTCCTCAATCCCTTCCCACAACATTATCCTTCAGTTTCTTCCTGCAAGACAATAATGTGCCTGAGCCTGTAATGCATTATCTTCTCATAAAGGGTTATGTAATTTTTTATATGCAGGATGCTGTATGAAAATAAATTGCATTACTCTACCGTATTAGGAAACTTTATCATAGACAGAAGGCATATTGCATCCTGTTTTTCTTGGAGGCTGAAACAATGAAACAGTATTGGAGATGGATGATGTACACATCAGACACTTGAGGGAAAGAGGCTCTGGGACATTTGTTACTTAGGTTGCTGAATTTCATCATTTAATTAATATTCAAATAAATTTACAAATAGTCTAAATACAGGGCTTTTTGTCTGGATTATTATTGCTTTTTCTCCTTTAAAGCTGAAGTAATATTGAAAAGAAGTGCCTAAAAACAGTACAGAATTACTACTAAGAAAGTTACAGAGGATTTGCCATCACACCCTGACTATACATACCTTATTCCTCAGCAGTCTTAGCATGTCTTCTAGTCAGTGTTTTGTATTATATTCAGTTAGTCCAAATACATTAATTACCTGAAGGTAATAACCTCCGACCTTCCTGTCAGTGAAGACAAGACTTGAAATTTTCCAGACTCAACTTGTTCTAAGATGGGGAATCTGTGCTTGCCTCAGTCTTATGTACGTCTGATAGAAAATAGCCAATCATGTCAAAAAAAACCCAAACACGTATATACATAAATACAGTGTGAGACTTGGTCCAACAAAAAATGATGAGAGCATTTTCTGAATTTCTTTGATCATATGAAATGCTAAGCCATTGAAAAGCCAAAATCTGTTTCAGTCAATGTTATTTAAGAGATTCTATAATCAAAGAAAGGCCTAAAATCCATGTATCTCCCTGTCTTTGGGGACACGTAAATATAACATAATTAGTCTGCAAATGTGTCTCTTTCATCCATGAGGGATGGCCATTCATAAATGAAACTTAGCTTTGCACTTATTAAAGACTCAGATCTCCTATATCAACTTCTTACTATAATTCATATCACTTATAAATACTGCCCCTTTCTCCCCTGTTTGCTCCCATGAATGCTGAAATACTTAAAGGACTCTGTGTGAGGAGTCTGCTGGAGTTGTGGCTGTGTAAAACTAGACCAGAAACTTCACCAAATGCAGAAAGCTCTGCCTGAGCCACTGAAGCTTCACCTTTTTGCCCTCAGTGAGCCTACCTGAAAGGGTCTTTTCCTCAGATTACACTTGCTTGCTGAATATAAGGACTCTCAAGACTAAGTGCCATCTATATAATACATAGTGATGTTTTCTGATTATTGACCTGTTAGTTGCTTAGCAGCAAGGTGGTTTAGATGCAGCTGGGAATTTTCTTCAGTGTCTGAAATCCTTTCACTTCACTGGCTGTTGGGCTGATATTACTTAGTCTCCTAAAGACAAAAGGAGACTTTACATCATTTTGAAAGTCTTCCATGTGTTAGCCTAACTGTTCCTTGTTTATGGGATGGTTGTTTTTTGGGCAAGCGTGGGAACAGAGTTCTTTCTGCAGGTGCAAAATATGCACAAACAACGTACCAACAGATGGTCCAACATCCTTTTCCCCATCTTTATTACAACAAGGCCTTTAAAGGCAGCCATTCTCCCTGAACAAGTTAGGTAAATGTTTTCTGTCTTGACAATAAGCCATATACTCAGCACACACATCTAAATGACATTAATATGGGAATATAAGTCACTAGTTATGGTTCTTGCTTCCGTTCTGTGGTGAACTGCAAACTAGGGGACTTCTTAACAAAAGGAGTTTCTTAGTAAGAAGACTTTGGGTTATTCAAAGCAAGGAATGGTGATTTAGGAAGCTCATTCGAGCTTGTTGTTCTGAAGCGTGGGAACATTGTGCATTTTTTTAACAAATTGGAAAAATAGAATTACTACTGTAAAAATAAAATACTAATAGATTTGTCATCTCATGCCATTTGTTAAGATTGGCTTTTGCTGTTGTCAGACTATTTCTACTGGAGCAAAAATTAGTCACCGAATCAAGAGTTTGATATTTGTGCCACTTAATGAAAACATTATGTCAAGAGAAATTTATTATTGCTTTTGTGCTTCATTTCATTTACAGGAAAGAAAAACATTCTGAATGACTTTTGAAGGTAGGCCAGTGAATTAGTTCTGCAGAGCTACATGGGTATGTCCACACTGAAATCATCTCTAAGTAGGACATTTTCCTAAATACCAGAAATTGCCAAAGAATGATTTGGAAAAAATCTTGCAGCCCTTGGAGGATGGAGACTGTATCTTTGCAATCATTTTATACTGAAACAACTGTGAACTGTTATCATGCTGAAAAACTGTTGGTCCTGTGAAATGGGTATAGATCCAGTGAAAAACAGTCTATTCTTTTGATATTTCTTTTCAATGAAATTTCTTGGATTTGCTTAAATGTATTGTAAAAATTTAGTTTTCTGTGTGAACAACTGATATGAGCACATTTCTAAGGAACAAGGGCATTCTGCAGTTACCCTGGTGGAATGGGAATGCTTGATTTGCTGTGGGAGGTGAATGAGACTTGTCATTGGGTGAGAGGATGAGACCCTGCTATGACCCTGCTTGGAAAGATGAGGTCTCCCTGTATATATATACATTTGTACATATATGCATGTATGTATGGATATAAATATGTGTATATACATATATATAGATACATGCCCTTCCTTCTAGTAACACTGATGAAGGTTCTGCTGCCTTGACAGTGAATGACAAGCAGTGGGATTTGTAGTAATTAAAAAAGAGTGGAAGGGAAGGGAACTTTCTTTATTCCTCTAGGTTCTTTTGCAACTAAAATTAACAGACCATAAATTAATTAACCCAGATGCCCTTTCTCACTTTTTCATCCTATAAAGAACATACATAAAGAACATAAAACTGTATCTGAATTTTTTTCAGCAATGATTTTTTCTCAGTGATTCCCTTTTT
>PPHD01015394.1:0-16127 GCA_002909625.1 Bambusicola thoracicus | reverse complement strand
CTACATGAAAGATTCCAACTGGCATGCAGTGCCAGTTGTCCTCTTGTTTCCTTAGTGTGTTTGGCACCAACATACTTAAAAAGAACACAGATTTTAAAATTCATAAAGTATTAAGTTTGAAAAAGGATTTCCTTTAGAGCTGAGGTGTTTTTTGTTTTTTTTTCTACTTCGGACATTTAGCTAATGGTAGGACAAAAGAGTCTTTCAGAAATTACTTGTTTAATAACTGTCAGCCTTTGAATTACAAGTAATCAAATAATTTAACTGTTTTATAACTATGGACTACGCCCTGATCCCTGTCTGCTCTTGGAGCAAAAGTATATCTGCTACAGGTTTAGCTCAGCGGTCCAAGAAGCTCAGTAGTCATAGATGGGCTCTTGGAATATAAGAATTACAATACCTTATGCGCATGTTGCTTCCTTCCAAAACTCACCGATCCCCTGACTCTTTTCATTTCAGGAATGAAAATATCACTGAGGATTGTTTAGTAGCCAGAAATGGATTTCTGCCAACTAATGACCTAGTCTTTCTTTGAACTCTCACATCCATAGTTGTCTTGAGGTAGGGAGGGCCATGCATTTGTTTCCTGCTGTACAAAGAACCACCTTTTTTTGCTTATTTTGAACCTAGCTTCATTTGGTGGCCCCTTGTTATGGAAGACAGTAGATATTCCTCCTGTCGCTTTTTGCCATAGCCCACAGAGTTTTTGTAGACTTTTATCAGATTTCCACCATATCTCTTTCCCAGCTTGAAGACTATTTGACTACTTTCTCACTTGCCTTGACCATCTCCACTTGGGACCTCTGCCTGTGGCTTGAGGTCTTGATTTAAGCAAAGGCGGGGGCACTCCCATATGCACCTATCAGCTAGGTGGGAATGGCAGGAGTAAAGTACTCTAAGAGAGGGAAGGATCTGGGTTACCTCAGAGCAGGCACGCCACTTGCTGACAAGGTACAGTCCCACAGTGTCTGAGCAGGGTGAAAAGACAGGATGAGGTGATGAACTGGATGCAGAGTCCATCCAGGGAGTCATCAGGCTGGAGACTGAACCAAAGGCAGATACACACACAGCATAGGTCCAGCAAGAACCAAAAGCCAATTAAGGGCTTTTAGTGCACTCAGGACTCTGTCTACCGTTATCTACATGGAATTATATTTGTTGATTTATTGCCTAGTTGCTCTATTTCATAAATGACTTATTTCTGCAGTTCTTTACAGTTCATCTTCAGGGTATATACTATCTTGAATAGCATTGTATCATCAACAAACTTGGTGCTCAGTTACTGCTTTCTGGATATGTTAACTAATGGAGAACCCAGCAAAGACCATTATGGAACTCCACAGGTTATTTTCTTGCTTTTTTACAGATTTCCATTTACTCCTACGCTCTACCTTTTAACCAGTTATTTATCCATGCTAGAACTTTCCAAATTATGTAATGACTGCTTAGCTTCCTTTAAAGTCTTTGGCAAGAGTTTTTGCCCAAAACATTCTGGATATCCAAGTAAACTGTGTCACGTTTACCCAAGTAGTACAACTGTAGAGAACTCCAAGAGGTTTTTAAGACAGAATGTCACTGTATAGAAGTAGTGTAGACTCTTGAAAACACATTTCACTTATCCAGGTATTCACTAATACTAGCATGTCTTATACCACAGATCCTTTGCTATGACTGAGGCACTAATGTGCCCAGTGAAAAAAATAAGGTTGGAGTTAACCAACTTTACCTGACCACCAATTTCTGGCAACCTTTACAGATATTAATGTTATTAACAGATCTTCAGGTTGAATGGCTGGCTGAACTGTCTCGAAGATAACGTGATATTTGTTCATGTTGACAACCAGTGGAAAAGACTGAGTGGTACTTCTAGTATTATTAAACTGTAATGCAGATCACTTGAGTGGTAGTTCCTCATTATGATTTTATCCTAGAACCACTCTTGCAGATCACAACTGTGTATATTACCTGAAGAACATTTGCAGTTATAGTGAATAGATAGACCATGCTTTAATCATCTCGAAGAAGAAACTGAACGTTTTTCTTACAAAACTCCCTCAGACTGAAGGGAAAAAAAGAGCACAAGTGTCATTGTGAAAAGAATGCATGAATTTCTGTTTTTTTTTCTTGTTCTTTTCTTTTTTTTTTTTTTTTTGAAATGCAGAAGAGACAGGAATAAACTGGAATGCAGAAGGAACTAAAATCATCTGCAATTCACCACATTGTTACACACTCTCACGCAATTGTAGAGACAAGCCTGTCATCTCTGCACAGTACAGATCTGGTGGTCATGGGTCTAACCTCTATCCAAATGGATGGAACGCTTCTGCATAACCTTGTATGGACTTGGATATGGTCAGATAAATAGGATAGGTTATTTATTATTGATGACCAGTTCAGAGATAAACTAGCTTAAGAGATTTATATATCTTTCTGTTTGATAGACCATGCAGAAGTCAGTTCTAAGTGGAAAATAACACTATTGTGCTACTTCTGTTCTTTTAGTAAATCCAAAAGCCAAGAAACTTCTGGTACTATAACTTCCTGGAAAGTGATTGTTTTCTCAGGACAGAAAGGCTTGTAACTTTTAGATGAAATGGAAAGGATTGCATTTGCAGGGAATAACAAAAATGGTTTAAAGAATATGTATGTGTAAGAAAATCTAGTGTGAACAAGAGTGCACAAATTGTTTCATGTATTTAAGCTGTTAGGTTTTAAAATTCTTTGAGGCTGTCAGCATCACAAGGAAAAAAGAAGTTTTTCATTCATTCTAGTTTATAAAATAGCAGATATGTGTAAGATAATGGGTATGATTTTATAGCCAGAATTCTTTTTTCACTGAATTCTTTTAAAACTAGAGATATTACTTGCATGCAAGGAAGGTCTCATGAGCAAGAGGTTTCTTTATACCTGGACAAAATCTTTTCTGGTGTGATTTTATCACATTTCTATTCCAAAATTATGATATTTTACTACATTAAGTACCAAAAAGGAAGAAAATCGTACTTTTGAATGTTGTAATATATTTATTTCTAATATACCTGTTTCCAACAGCGTCTTTGTCCTCTATAGTGTTTACCATTACTTTGACTTTGCAAGGTTAAAACATTTGTACACTGAGACAATTGTTATCTTACTGTCATTATCATTTGCTACGGCATCTGTGCTAAGAGTCATGGAGTATAACCAGAACAAGGTGATTTCCTATTACAGATTTTGAAATGAAACCACATCTTCATTTGTCTTGACAACGAAGTCCTGGGAGAAGCATCAGCTTTGGGCAGAGCAGACAGGTTGCTTTGAGTAGAAGTCTGCTATAGGCAACAGGGCAGCCATAGCTTTACTACAGATAGATCAAGACGGTCTCACAGCCTCTAAGAAAGGGATGTGAATGTGTGGCTCTTGCTGAAGGAGGTGGGGCTTTCTTTTAAATATATTGTCCTGGTTTAATCTGTGAGAGTTGATTATCTTCAGAATGTCCGGTATGATGCTATTTGTTGGCTTTAGGAGAAAAAACAATGTTGAAAACACATCACTGTTTTCATTGTTGATGAGCAGCACTGTACAGAGCCAAGGCCAATTCAGTTTTCTCAGATTCTAATGACCTACCAGTGAGGGGCTGGGTGGGTGCGAGGAGCTGGGATGGGACAGAATCAGGACAGCTGACCTAAACTGATATGGATATTCCATACTATATGATGTCATGCATAAAACTGGAGGAGTTGGCTGGAAGGCTTCTCAGGCATTGGCTGGACAATGGTTGGCTGGTGGTGAGCAATTGTGTGGTGCGTTGTGAACCATTTGTTTTGTAAATATATAACTGTACTTACAAAATGATGTATATATACATATATGTATGTCTCATATATATTTATGTACTGTGTTATATTATGTACTGTGTACAGTTTGGGGCCTGTCACTACATGAAAGACAAGGCCCTGGTGTGTGTTCAGAGAAGGGCAAGAAAGCTTATGAGAGGTCTGGAGCATAAATCTTAAGAGGAGTGGCTAAGAGAACTGGGATTATTTTGTCTGGAGAAGAGGAGACTCAGGGGAGATCTTATCTTATCTACAACTACCTGAAGGGAGATTGTGATGAAGTGGGATTCGGTCTCTCCTGCCATGTAACTAGTGATAGGACTAAAGGTAATGGCCTCAAGTTGCTCCAGGGAAGGTTCAGGTTGGACCTTAAGAAATACTTCTCCAAAAGAGTAGTTAGGCTCTGGAATGGGCTGCCAAGGGAGGTGGTGGAGTTACTGACCACAGAGGCCATGAAGAAATGTTTAGACATTGTACTTAAGGACATGGTTTTGTGGGAAATATTGGTGATAAGTGGATGGTTGAACTGGATGATCTTGTGGGTATTTTCCAACATTGGTGATTCTATGACTCTGTGATTCTATGTTTATATAAATATATATATGTGTGTGTGTGTGTGGCAACAGCCACACAGTCGCATCCCTTTCTTAAAGGCTGTGAGACCACCTGCTCAACAGCTGCCCTGTTGCTTGTAGCAGACTTTTACTCAAAGTGACCTGTCTACTCTGCCCGAAGCTGGTGCTTCTTATATATATATAATTACTACCATTGCTATTTTTTTTATCTTCCTTTTTGTCTTTGTAAATAGTTGTTATCTCAATACACAAGTCCTACTTTCCTTCTTTTTTCCCTGATTTTCTTTCTGATTGTGCTGTGAGCAGAGGGAGTGAATGAAAGGCTGCATGGTGCTGAACTGCCTGCTGGGTTAAACCACAACATATATTAAAATATTCATTTAAATATATTAATATATACATTCACCAATAGTCATCACATAATTATCACAGACTTAACTTACATCGACAACAAAAAATTCCTCACATCAAAATCAACATATCAATACAATACCAACAAAGGTGGACAGTGTACTCACTTTCTACTCTATATCCCTTCACCACATTACAATAAAAAAGTCATCACTGTTATTACACTCTCCAGCTATGTCACATAACAGCAGTTTTATCAGGATGTGACACCTCATAAAAAGCAGTAGATGCTGCAGGGTTGACTTTCCAGACCTCTTCACTGCACCTGCATTTAATCCATATATTTCATCGACTGTGCCTCAACACAATCCCTTCTCGACAGACAGACAAATTAAGAATACTAAGATGAAGAACATTCAGAAGATTTGAACGTAAGCATGATGTGATTCGATTTTACTGATGTGTTCTATTTGGAAAGTCAGTATAATTAATTTTTTTTAGGATGCAGTATTCCCAATTTGACTCCATTATCATTTTGAATTTATTTTGTTTGTAGAGTCAAACCTGGAGATAAAGATTGTGAACTACCAAGATGTTTTAAAAAAATAAAAAAGATGCGGTTGCCTGTCTAGTCATAAATTAAAGATGACCATTCTGTCAAAAGTTTGGAAGTCATATCTAGTGTTGAATGCATAAGTTGCTTGATTTCCTAAAAACATTCTTGTCATTTCCATAAATAAATGCTGCTTAAAGCTGCTGATGGCAGTTCATTTCATTTCAGTTTAGAGGTCAAACTGAAGCAGATCTACCAAATGAGTCAAAAAAGTGTTTAGCGTGCCACCATTTCTTCCAAACAGTGCAGCATGTGATTTTATACTGGAAGACGTGTTCACAATTCCATTACCATTTATATCATGTTTTATATCATAATGTAAACCATATATAGGTTTACATTAACCTTTTTCTTTATATGACGTAGCATGGAGGTGAGTGGGTACCTGTAAGCATCTGTTCAGTATAATAGGCCTCTCTTACCTGGGAAGAAAGTGTTAGGCGCATTTCTGTCCTACACAGACAATCAGACAGTGCTCTGCAATCTTCATAACTGATCCAGATATTACTAAAAAAATATGTAAGTGGTTACCACCTATGCTGCTACAATAATTTTCTTTTTTGTCGTTATTGCAGCCTGAACATAATGACTCAATTATCACATGCTTTAAAATGCTATCATTGCTTTAGTACAGTATACTGTCAAAACCTGTTGTGGCTGTTCTTGAGATTGAATGCGGAAAGGGATGGGAACTGCCTTGATGGAGAAACCCTGGCAGCAATAAGTATCCCAGCAAAGCTATATAGAACATCTGAAGGCTTTCCAGACTGCAGGTCTTTCCACAGTTTACTGCATAGTAATGCTTAAGAAAACTTAAAAGAAGAAAGAAAATATCATGATTTCTGGAAAGCTGTTTGGATGAGGAACTGAGTTGTTATTAAGTTTGTTTGTTTTTATTAAAAATATATTGTTTTTTTAATTGAAACTGAAATGTACATGTAATTTGCTTTTGCCTCACGAAGTTCATGTTTTGGTGATCAAATACTAGTTTAAGATCTTTATCGCTTTTACAAAATGCAAGCTTGCTTTCCATTATGTTGGCTCTTTTTATCATTCCTTACAATGAATTTTCTAATGGAAAGCTTATACAAACCTAATATGAAATAGTACGAATTGCTAACAGACTAGCTTTCTTTTTTTTTTTTTTTTTTTTTTTTTTAAGTTGTCTTTTTTGGTAGCTTGGCTTGATCCCTGCTAACAGAAATTATTTTGTCTGATTTTCACATGTACTGCTTCTGAAGAAATGCAACAGGATAAAGCATCTAACTCAAATCATGAAATCACAGAATCACAGACTGGCCGAGATCAGAAGGGACCGCTGGGAGTTATCTGATCCAAAGCCCAACTTAATTAGGAATGTACAGAGCAGGCTGTCCAGGCCCATGACCAGACAACTTTTGAAGATCTTCAATGTTTTAATGATAGATAAAAATACTGTCTTGAAAATTCATAGCAAAGATTTGAGTTACTGAATTGACTTCAGTGTTTTAAACAGACTTGTCTATAAGTTTTAAGGGCAAGATTTGGTTGTCTTGAAGTAATTCATCTGAAATTATTTCAAAAATTTTTGTTTTAAAGAATGTTCCTTATTTTTCCAATTTTTATAGAAGTATGGTTTCCCATCCAATTATTCCTATGCTACATATTGTGATATCTGATTAGCAACTGTCACTTTTTTAATTTTCTATTTATTTTCTTTGCTACACTATGTTAGCATTTCTGGATCGGTCGACCAGGTACTACATTCATATCAGATTTAGTATCTACAGATACTAAAAGATTTTTCCAGTTTCTGTTCACGCAGAGAGCTACAGTGTAGTTAGTTACCCTCATCTACACTGAAGACTTCTCTGTTGTTTTCCACAAACCAGTATGTAACTTTCACTGAAAAAAAAAAAAATTACAATGATTGGTGCTAGTGTCAGTCTTACGGCTATTAAAATAAGTTAAAATATTGAATTTAATAAGAATTGTGAGGTCTGGAATACCATTCCTCTTTTAAGAAAGTAGATAATTCCTTAACTCTTGGAAAGCATCTGCTTTGCAGATCTTGGTACTAGAGTAAATTGTAGTACTTAGAATCAGAGGGAATATTTTCCACAACTTACAGAGCTCATTATATTTACTGTGTTTCAGTTGAGGTACTGAGTGTACATAGTAAAAAAAAGTCCAGAAGAAAGAAAAACTAAAATTTTATTGACTGAACTCTTGAGTAAAAACCTAGACCTAACAGAGTATATATGTCATAAACCAAAATAAACTTCAGATGATCTGCCTTAACATTCTACCATTCCTGTCTTGGGAGTCTATGACTGTTCACTGCTTAGTCTCTGACTTCCATTGAAGAGATAACACTCTCACAGGACTGTATCAGGTTGGATCTAGGTAGGTGTGACAGTTTGCAGAATATAATCACTGCTTGGTTGTGTATGTAACTAGTTGAAAAGGAATTGTTTTAATTTGCCTTATCCATGACAATTATACACTGCAATCAGGGTGAAATGCAAGACTTCCTTTACTTCCTGTTTATGCAAACTTTATCCTCTTCTACTCTATTTCTTAATGATGGTTTTGTACTCTCCCTCCTTGTTCCTCAATACTCTGACAGCTTGTCCTGCTTAGTTCTGCCACAGACATGGTGCTGGATTAACTTCTGCAGAGCTGTTATTAAATCACTCATGACTCATTCTTCTCTTGCTTGCATGAGTGAAATACGCCTGCTAAAAAAATCATGCCGTGGCAAGGAATACTTAACCAGCCTGCTAAGCATGCTGAGCTATGTTTTAGCAGATCTGCGTGGCAGGGTTTATACGCTTCTTTCTAATCTCTGTCTGCTGTTTTCTGTTTCACCCCCATGTGAGTAATATGCTATGTTCATATAGCAAGCAAAGTGGTGTCATGGAATGCCTTAGGGTATCTTCCATGTCGTTAGCTTTCCTATCATGACTTGAGTTAGAGCTAGGATCACAAAATAACAGTTACATGTTTTTAGGACACTTTTTGCTTTTCCTGACCCCACATCTGTGAAGATAACATATTGCCTGAATTGGGATTTGCATTTATATTTCTCTTTTCCTTTGGAAATATTTGTTATTTTCTGCATTCAGTTAGATAGTGGAGACATAGAGAAACACTACTGGAATAATTTGAGAGATTACTTCTTGTTTGTGCTGGCTTTGTCTTTGCTCTGTGTGCCTTGAATAATGACTCAAAGCTAATACCAAAGATTAGTGAAGTAATATGAAGGTCTTTCTCCACTCTGTTGCTTGACAAACACCTTAAGCACTCTTTTTATTTCTGCTAAATTCTGTGTATTTAGATTGTGAAGTAGGTAATTTATTTGCATTTCAAGAACTGTATATGGCCACCAGGCAGGTCATGAGGTTTCTTTACAATCAACTACAATTTTTCATGTTTGAGTCAAGAGTGTTTGATCCAAATTCCATTGTGAGCAGTGAGAACATTGCTAGGAGTTATAAGAGTTTGGATGAAGCGTAAAACTAGATGGTCTTATAAAGGACCACAAAAGTAGTAAAGCTTCTGGTAAACACAGAATCTCAAACTAAAATAAAAAGAATAAGGTATATTATAAATGATACATTATTTGTATAGTACAATGCCTAAACAGTAAATGTATCTATGTTTAAACATATGTTCTTTAAAACTGTCTTAATAGTTTTTGAAACTATCTACTTTTTTTTTTTTTTTAAGTATCTAGAACATTTGAGTGGACAACAGTGAACAGAGTTCGCCCTAAGTTTGTTTCTGACACAATGATAGGGTGCAAGTGTGGGAGACAGGCACTATTCACATCAGGCTCCTCAGATTGCTTTTGAACACTTCACCGATATGCTTCATTAACCCATGAAGTGAATTTTCAATACAGGGAAATGATCATTAAGATAAGTCACACAAGAGCTGAGATAAAAGTCATAAATAGGTTCATTTATGAACCCAAGTTTACAGTCCGCAGTTTAATAGTTTAGGCTACACAGTGTATGTGAAAAAAGTAAGAAGAGAAAAGAGCCTGAAGAATGCTGCTTTGTTCTATTTACTGTATGAGGTAAGCTTAAATACCTAGCTGCTCTATTTAGCACATTGCTAAAGGTCGTATTGGTAATGTACTGTAATGGCAGTAGTCCGTGTCATAACAATTGGCAGATATTTTATATTCCACAGCTTTTTAATTTTTTTTTACCCCTGGCAAATTGGATATTATTCTATGTCATAACACTGGGATAGTCCCACTGTCTCCTGCCTCCAAAGTTTACAGTGAACTCTGCACAGTCACAACCCTGTAATCATGGGTGAAAACATACTACCCTTTAACTGTTTGTTTCTAACTTGTTATTGTCTGCAAAGTAAATCCATGTTAAAGATGCAGAATACCCTTCCCTCTTTTTGAGAAGCATGTTGGTATATCTGCTTCTTTGGGCTTCCAACTCTGCTGACTGAAATGCTAACTTAAAGATTATTTTATCACCAACCTTAAGGTTTTGAGTATTTTAAGTAATTGTGATTAAAAAGCATAATCAAAAGTAAGTAATGTGAAAGCAGTGGGAACTGTAAGCACTTGCAGCACTTCAGAGTTAAGTGTTCAATATTAGAGGTAGATTAGTGTTTGCTCTTTTTATTAAGCCTGTTTTACTTTAGTTATCAATAAGGATACCACACTGGAAGGCCCAGGGCTTAAGATCTTAAAGCATTCAGTCTCTTGAGATTTTTAAAGTTTCAATAGTAGTAAATCTGCAGTCAAACTGTGGGATCTCAGAGGAGATCAGATGTTCTGTGTAGATATTAAATGCTGATGGCAGATCATAATTAATCAGATACTTCTGTATCACTGTTAGTTTGTATTTTGGGTGCAATAACAGATAAAACTGGTAAACAAATTCCAGCATGGCCTTGAAATAGGCTTTCCTTGTGAATTAGTGAAACTGTAATGACAATCTGTACTGGCAGCATCTCTGTCACTGGTGTCTTCTGAGGTTGAGTTTTACTAGAACTACTAGCTGAAAAGTTTCAAAGTGAGGATTTTAAATTTTGAGATGATGACACATGTTGATTTACTTGAACTCCAATGCTTTGCTGAGTACAAAACAACTGCAGAGTTTTATATTTCAGGAAAATATTTTAAGATAATCTCAAGCAAAAGGAGTATGAGAGCAGACAGGGAATCTGCTATAATTACATGAATAGTTAAGGCAATTAATGCAGTACAATGTGTTAAAGGTCGAGTAAAGGTACAGTCACTGGTTGTAAATTTTAGTGTATAGTCATTATTAAGAGAACAATTTGTCCGTTTACTTTTATAGGAGGATGATGCCATGAAATTCTGTCTCGTACTCACTTCCTGTCTCATTTCAAGGAACACTGTGCACCTGTCATTATACTTCCTAATCTTTTAAAACCTCCTTAAACTGTGTCTCCAGAGCTAACAAAATACCTTTTTCCTGTCTACTTTATATGTAAATAACAGATTTATGAAAGAAGTTTCCTTTGGTTGATTGCCTTGGTTTAGTTTCAGAAATTACAAAGCCAGTCAATTGTAAAACTCTGCTGTTTCCATTAAGTAGCAAGTGTTTTACTTGTTGTTTCCAAACAATGCTGATGACTGCAGAACCACTGGAGAAAATAAAGTAAGTTCCTCCACAAGAAGCAAGTTCTGTTTGAGACTAAGAAAGTCTTGTTCTTATAATATATTCAAGCTGAACAATTTGCTGATTTTGATTTGGGAAACAAGAAGTTATAAGTCTATTTTCAGAATTTCTCTTTTAGTAAAGAATACAGTTTTCTTGGTATTTGACTGCTGTAGCTGTCCAATATCGCGTAATTAAATGTGATGCATGTTTCGAACATCGAAACCTGTGGTAGACATATTAAAAACATCACATCAATATCTAGAGACATATTAGTTAAGTTGTAGACAAATAATAAAAGCAAGACATAAAGCATTTTGAAACCTAGCAACTCTTTGAGCAAAACTTGGTCAAAGCTGTCATAGATTTTTGCTGTAGAAAATTATTTATTTATTATGTTGAGCGGTCGTACTTGGTGAAACAGACACAGATTAGTTATTTATTTCTGATTCAATTGTTTTGTATTTGTTTTCTTACTTTCAGTAAAGAAGCAAGGCACGAAAGAAGTGGGGCATATGTTGTACGTCCTCAAGAATCTAAATGCATTTAATTGGATCAGAATCAAGTTCCTAACTTTGAAATCCATTCATCCATGAAATATTCTCCTCTAGGGAACTGGTAGAAAAAACTAATAGAATTGGAAAAAGCACTGAAATGTGCAGGAAGTCTTCTTGGTTGATGACAGTGGGAGTTCAGTGGCTAGAGCTGCTGGAGAACTGGATGGAGGCTAGAAAAATAAGTCACATAGCTCAGACTGGCAAAAATAAAAGGTTCAGGCATACACAAAAATCATCATTGTAACTTCAGTGGAGTGAGTAAAGAGACGCTAGACAGTTTAACTTTACTGTCTGCATTCATTATCTTTCCTCTTCTGCTGTTACAGAAAGGAGAAATACGCTGACAAACCAGAGATGGAATTAAGTAATGCAACAGTGAAGGAATTACTATTTTGAGATATATATACCATTCCCTTCCATATTTATCATTGATAGAAACACCATAATCTTCTCTGGGCTTGAATGATGCGTTAACACTGAACATACTATGTTTGGAATGTGAAGGTATGACTGATTTTCTGTTATGGTGGAGAAGATAATTTTTCATTATGTGTAATTGAAAAACTTGAATTATCTTGTGGTGTTTTGTAAACCAAAATGTCACAAATATTTTGACTTAGATTTCTCCTCCCTTACATGAAGGTTGGATGAGAAAGATAAAGTACAGACAGCATCTATTTTTTAACAGCTTCCTGAAAGAGGCTTCCAGACAATACTGAAGTATTGAAATATGCCTCAATTTTTATTAAAATAGATAGTTTGAAAACTATTAGAAAGGACAGATCATAAGACCCTAAAAAAGAATCATTGTAATTGGAAATGACTTTTGAGTAGGTATTTTTCAGTATGTCTGGAATGTCTTGGTGTTGCTCTAGTAGTAAATTCCAGTGCAAAGTAATTATGTGCCATTTTTGAATCTTGTTGAATACCAGCATATCGAATCAAAGCAGTTTTAACCTGTACTGTGAAAGATCCAAATTATTAGCAGCAAATTTTCCAGGATAGCTAAAAAAAAAAAAAAAAAAAAAACACCTTTTAAAATTAGTGAACCAAAATCCAACTCTTAAACATTCAAAAATTAGAGAACATCATTGACTGTGTTGACTGCTGTGTAATACAATTCCTAACTCTTGTTTTCTGGAAGCCTTTGTGCAGTTGAAAAATGATACTTAGAGTGCTGACAGTAGTAGCCAGAAAAGGCATTCCAGCATTGCAGCCTGGGAAACAAAACTCTGCAAGTGAACTATAATCTTAGAAGCAATATAAGATGTTGAATATACCAGGGATGAAATGGAAACTCCTTTGGATGTTTTACTGTTATTAAATATGTGTTAGATTTGTGGTGTAATGTACCCAGTGAAGAGGCAGTGCACAATACAAAATTTTCTATTGCCTAGAAATTAAAACCTAACAATATCTGCACTGTGTCTAGAACATATATAGAGTAAATGTTTCTTGTATGCATGTGTGTGTCAAAATTTTACTAGCAGGTGCCCAGGTGTAACTGTATTGTACCCCATATCTGTGCAGGCTGATGGGTTCTGGAACACCTATAAACCACTCTTTACTAAAAGATTTTTTCTCAGCTGTTTTCCCACTCATTCTTGCAGACATTCTTAAACAGTATCTCAGGCAAGCATGACAATTGTTTGCGTGAATGATACCCAAGAATGTATTTAGTTGTGCACTTCCTCAGCTTGTACAGGCTGTTATAGTTGTACTGAAGATAACTGAGCTTCTGAATTTACGCCAGTTGTGGATATGCTGTGACTGTGATATGTGGTTTGAAACCATTGTATTTCACACAGTAACCTCACAAAAAATGTCTCACCTTTCCCACCTTATTCCTTTCCTGACCTAGTCCTCTCTTTACTAATGTGTATGTTAGCCTGCATACTTGTCATATGATCCTGTAGACCTACTAGTTAATACTTTTCAAACCAGTATATCTAAGCTGAACTGTCAAATATTTTCAATGCCACTCTTTGTCCCAAACTTCTGTTACTTTGTGGAAAAAATCCAGCTCAGGCCAAAACCAGCAAGTCAATTCTGTTATTTTTACAAGATTATCACAGGAATGCCAATGAAAATATTCTTAAGTTACAATGGGTGTAACACAGGATTTTCACACTACCCCCTCCCTCTGGGGGAAATCCATAACTTTGTCTACAATGTGAACTCCACTCGTATAGGTCAGGACAAATTTACCCAGTCAGTGTGTTTTTTTCCACTTCAATTTTCATTGGCACAAAACCAAACAACTAAGGGGAAACAGGCAGTGCAAGGCCCCCACCCTGGCTCTGAACGTATTTTCTTCTATTGTAGCTGGTTCCCTCAATTTCCCAGATCAATCAAAATCTGCTGGAGTTACTGCTGTGATAAGGTCAGTTGCTGTCAGGAGGTAGGATATAATATGCTAGAATGATCAAGAGGGGTCAGAGCTTTTAGTGGCAATGATAACCCAGGAGAAATAAATACCTATAGAATTTCAGAGTGAAATGAGTTCGAGGGACAGAATGAATTTCTAATGATCTCTATATAGTGCCATCTTACCAATCTGAGAGGATGACAAACACTGACTTTGACTTTCCCCAGATTATAGTCACATACTGGAGATCTGTCATGTAGCAAATAGTGTCAATACCTGGATGACACCATTTGAGAGGGTGCTAGTGTGGAGAAGTCTCTGGAGAGCAAGTGTAGGATCTGCACCTGGGGAGCAATAACCACATGCACTGGTACAGGTTAGATGATGACCTGATGGAGATGAGCTCTGCAGAGAAGGACCTGAGGGTCCTGGTGGACCGCAGGTTGGCAGTGAGCCAGCAGTGTGCCCTTGTGGCCAAGAAGGCCAATGGTATCCTGAGGTGCATTAAAAAGAGCTTGGCCAGCAGGTCAAGGGAGGTGATCCTCCCCCTCTGCTCTGCCCTGGTGAGGCCACATTTAGATTACTGTGCCCAGTTCTAATTTCCCCAGCTCAAAAAAGAGAGGGAATTCACAGGAGGCCCACAAAGATGATAAAAGGCCTGGAGCATCTCCCATATGAGGAAAGGCTGAGTAACCTGAGTCTGTTCAGCCTGGGGAAAAGAAGACTGAGGGAGGATCTGAGAAATGTTTATAAAAATCTAAAGAGAGATGGAAGGGAAAAGGATGAGGCCAGGATCTTCTCAGTGGTGCATAGCGATAGGACAATGAGTAATAGCCTAAAACTTGGAACACAGGAAGTTCCATACTAATACATGGAAGAACTTCGTATGGTAAGAATGATGGAGCACTGGAACAGGTTGCCCAGAAATGTTGTGGAGTCTCCTTCTATGGAGATATTCAAGACTCATCTGGATGCCTACTTGTGTGGCCTATTGTAGGGAACCTTCTTTCGCAGAGGAATAGGAATCGATGATCTCTTGAGGTCCCTTCCAACCCCCACGATTCTGTAATTCCCTGCAATGTTTCAACAGTGTGAACAAACAAGACCCTAAAGCCAGTGTTAGGTTCCAGTCCACTGTATGTACCCCTTACAAAAGGAGTTAAGAATTGCTCTGCTGCCTTCTAGAAATTTACTTACGAAAACAAACACTAAATGCTCTCCAAATGTAGGACTATGCTATACAGCTGTTTCACAGGTTATGTGGTTTTTGTTTGTTTGTTTTGTTTTTTGCAAAAAGCCAGCTTGCTGCTTGTGTTTTCCGATAAAGGCTGCATGACTCAGTAATTTACTGTCATCACTTCTGCTTTTCTAAACTTAACCTCAGATTTAAAAGTAAGTTTTGCTCTTTCTGATTTTTGTTGCACTATGAGGGTTACTAGCATCAAGTGTATCCTGAAAGATAAGTATGATCATTGTGTTGGAAATAGGAGGTACTACTACCTGCTTCTTCTTGATTTATATATAGTATTTGAATCACTAAATCTAGCAAGATTTTCTTCATTGGCTCTTACATAAGACACACGAAATAGGACCTAGTGCTCTACCCCTCATGGTTACATTCCCATTCCTACACATGTGCTTGCTCAGGAGCATTCTCTGCCTCTCAGGCCAATTCACTCAGTGTCCCAAATTCACACTGCTATAAAAACTACAGTAGCCATATTTGGCTGTAGGTTCAGAATGGTCCCTGGCCTATGCTGGCTACTGGGACATGCCCAGGAATGGTTTGGAGATAAGCTGCCTGATGAGTAGTGCCAGGGGCTAGTCCAGAACTTTAGCAGCACTGGCACTTAAGTCCCAGAGCCTAGGACTGCTCTGTGGCTCTTAGCCATTAAGATGGAGCTACTGATATGTTACCTGATCAGCTGTTTCAGATTAGTTTCAGGTATAAGCCATGAAATCTAGAATTCCTATAGTTATCTGTATTCTTATTAATTATTGTATGTCTGCAGAGATTCTGAAGTGTTCTAGGTACTTAGTGAAATGTCTGTTGGCTTTCTAAATTTTATATTTACTGCTTCAATGTTCTTCCAGTCAGTGTCCCACAGGCTAATGTAACATATAAAAAAGTATTGCCTTTTATCCGTTTTCCATTTATCACATGTAATTTCATTAAAAACCCTATTCTTGTCTAATAAGATAGAAATAT